>JAMKQA010006172.1:0-11345 GCA_024699735.1 Posidonia australis | reverse complement strand
CAAAGCGGCATTATCCATGCCTACACGCGACCCTCGGATTAACTTTCTTTTCCCCTTTGATTTTGACTTGGCATGATTTCAATCACATTTTTGCATAAACATGTAGAATAAGCAAACACACATTCATCAAGCCCTTAGCAAGCATTTGGACTAGAAAGACCGAGTTTCTCGGGCGTACGAGGGTGCCTAATACCTTCCTCGTGCGTAACAGGAATCCTTACCCATCCTCTGGTTAGCAGACATCCAGCTTTCTTATCTGCATCTCATACATGCATTCATCCTTTTGTGGTTTTCCTCGTCTTTCCCTTAAAAGACTAGGTGGCGACTCCTTTTCTTTTGTTTATCCTATCCTTGCGCCTTCGCCATCCAATGGCATGACTGTGATCCCTTTCCCGCCTCCCTCCGGGTCCGACATGGTCACAGATGGTTTGGTTTATTCTTAAGAAAAAAATGGTCTGATTAATTACTTCAAAATATCAATATGGTTTGGCTTGTGTTTATGTCCCAAACTAAACCATGTGCAGCTCTAGCTAATAGCAAATGCATTCTGGCATTCCTGACAGGCACTAGGAAGTGAAAAGGGAAATTGAAGAAGCAGACGGAGAACGGATTGGAAGAGGATGTTAAGCATGTATCACTTCTTTCCATTCATCCTTTTCTTGTTACTGTTACTTTCGTTTGCGTCCAATTCTTCATCATCATGTTCTCACTTCTTCGTATTTTTAGACTATTTAATCTTTGTCATATTTCAGTCTCTTTCTCTCCTCCTCACCATCATCAAACAACTAAGCATATTCCATGCATATAATTTCCCTGATTTTTAGAATTTAGCTGATTATAGGTTTCCAAACATATATTTTTAACTATAGATTTTATGACATCGTGCTTTTATGGTATCAGATTTAAAACCTTTGATACCATACCACCTATACTCTGTGCAGTCCATTCATTTGTAATCTTATTCATTATTTAATAATAAAGGTTACCTTTTGCCAAAAAAACAAGTTCCTTCAACCAATGTACTTTAAATTATTATTCAAAACACATCGAATTTCCGAATTTCAAATCTAATACATAGAAAGCGATGTAAACGGACTTCACTCCACAAGAACAAAAGTTCAAAACCCTAACCCTGATTTAGATCACGAATCCACGGTGGCCCCATTCCCCGCAGTCGCCGGAGGTTCTGCGGATTCCAGTGCCTTCCTCAGCGCCGCCTTCCGTTCAAGCTCCCTCCACTTGTTGATCCCCGCCGTGCATATGACTGCAACAGGTGACGACGAACGCCAGGAAGAGAACAGAATCAGACAAAGTAAAGCACAAAATAGGAATGAAGGTTTAGGGTTAGTTCACCTCCGGCGCCGACGAAGTAGAGCAGGCGGACGAGCTTGGAGCCGACCTCTTCACTTGCCATCAGGAGGAGAGGAAAAAGGCCGGATAACCGATGGAACTTGGTGTTTGAGTGACATTTTGAGGTGGTGGTTGGGTGGTTCGGGTTTAGAAGTGACCCGATATTCTAATGATGATGAGCAAATTACAACCGAAAATACCTTTTATTGTTTTTCTCCTTTCATAATTTAAATTTTCTTTCCTATTGTTGTTTTTTTTGTAAACATTTTCTTTCTGACTGAGGTTAAAATGAGATGACATGTTTTATCTCCATGTCCTATGACCGATATTCAATGGTAAAGTTCAAAAATGAATAAATTGGTGTAAAGTAACTTTATATATAAAATTAAGATGGCAATGAAAGTATATTAATAAAGCATTTTTATTGCATGCTATATGTTACATCAGATATTAATAATTTATTTTGATTTATCTTTGTAAAAAATGTTATTTTACATTTTTTTTAACATGTATACAAAACAACAACAAATTCAAGATAACAAAACAAAAGAAAATTAAATTAACTTAATAATGAAAACAAAGATTTTAGTATAATGATAAGAATAACAAAATTATACAAGAATTGCACAATATCTACGATATTGAAATAAGAAATTTAATGTCATTCTTGGTCAATGTTAAGCTGCTTCCACTGAAAGAATTTCAAGTTCTGCCCACCAAAGAGGAGACAATCTAGGACTTGCAGAGTCTGGCGAAATCGCTAATACTTCCTTTAATTTACCAGCAACTTCTTTCATGTTGGGTCTCTTCTTTGGATCTAGATAAACACAATTTTGGATGACTTCACAAATAACATCCAACTCATCACTTTTGAAGTTTATCAGTGTAGGATCAATCAAGTAGTTAATCTTACACTTGCCATTCAAGTATTCAGAAGCCTAAAAAAAGATATTATGCTTTATTAAACAAACTATGTAACCTTGCAAAATTCTACAATACATATTATATAGGAAGAGAATTGTGAACAAGACAAACATTTGTTTAAAAATTATTATTTAACCTATATTTTTTTCAATACATTTTGATTTAAAATTGTATGTTGATATACACATTGAATTCTATTGTTATAATCGATTGCATTAATAACTCTCTCACATACATATGCACAACAAATACACACTTCACTTATATTTTTCTTAACTTGCGAACTTAACTTCAATTTTTCTCACACTTATTCTTCTACTTTCAAATTTCATTATCTTTTTTTTTTAATTAGTGTATTTTGTAAAAACATATTATCACACAAAAATCATTTAATTCATGAGTATTATTTCATTCCATCAGTATTTACAAGAAAAACCATGAAACAATTATATAACTCATCCACAAGAGACCATGTTTTCTATCAAACT
The DNA here is from genome assembly GCA_024699735.1 of Posidonia australis. Classification (NCBI taxonomy): domain Eukaryota; kingdom Viridiplantae; phylum Streptophyta; class Magnoliopsida; order Alismatales; family Posidoniaceae; genus Posidonia; species Posidonia australis. The sequence continues at coordinate 8,583 of JAMKQA010006172.1, read as the reverse complement.
TGATTTTATTTGTTATTGATCTTGTCATTGATGGAAAAAATAATAATAAGGAACAATGTTAAAGATGATTGTGTAGTATATAGTTTTCAAGGTATATAAACAATCATTAACTAAGACAAAAATTTTAATATAAATTTTTCAAATAGGTATTTCTTACCCAATCAACAATGGAACCTTTTTCTTTAGAATAGGAAGCTTGTCCAGAAATGATTTCTAACAAAAGCACTCCGTAATCATATACATTGCTTCCAGGATCTGAAGGCACATATTGAGAAATTTCTGTCTCATCATCACTTAATAGTTTCTTTTTCTCGACAATCTCTTTCCAAACATCCATTTCAGCAATCTGCATATCATGAGATTAACATATTGCAAGTAAAAGTAAAATAAATCACAAATATAATATGATGTACCTTAGCAGCGTAATCATCAGTCAAATAAATGAAACTTGATTGCAAATTAGGATGTAATATAGGTGGATTGAGCTCATGATGCATATATTGAAGACAATAAGTGATTCCCATGATAATCCTCATTCGAACACCCCAATCTAGATGTTCAGGTTCTTTCACTACAAAAATAAAATATTATTAATTGTGTTTTCAAATCAAGATTAGTTACATAATTACTCATTTTAGACAAAGTATTACCATGAAGATACTCAAATAGTGTTCCATTGGGAGCATACTCGAACACCATCATTCTCATAAAAGGATCTTCCTCCTCGCAGTATCCGATAAGATTGACAAAATTCTTATGATTTACTCGTGACAAGATATCTATCTATATAAATGTAATGCAAATAAATCTCAAAGTTAGTTGAATTTAGCTTTATTAATGTCAAAATAAGTAAAACACTTAGCTTATAAAATCAAAGGAACATACCTTTTTTCTGAAATGTGTTTCTAAATGCCTTGACCAATACTTAGATGATATTATAGTTGATGCAACGGCAATCTCCACTCCACTGGACAATGTTCCTTTGAACACAATGAACTCATGATACTTTTGTATGATATTGCTAAAATCTTCACAAGCAACTTCAAGCTCTTGTCGTTGAAGCTTAGGAATGCCTAAGAATTCAAGACAAATAAAAAATAACCATTTAGACATGAAAATAGGAGTTATCATAATAATAATTTTTAAAATTTTTTAAATTTTTTTTTTGAAAGCACTTGCCTTCAAATTTTCATCATATATTTATATCCTTAAACTAAAGCATGTTAAAAATGTAAAGAAATATTATGATTATGAATCAAACTTCATAATTGTCAAGTTAATATTAATGCAACTTTCTTTTATAATTATTTGTAATAGTAATTTAAAATATGTAAATAGAAATTTAGATAAAGTAAAACTTGTTATAAATGAAATATCATAATCACTTTGTGCAAGACCCACGATCAAATGCAATTTTCTTCACTATTAAAATTCACCCTTTTCCTACACTTATTGAAACTTTCTTCTCATTTATGACGGAAAATTTACTACTTAATTAATATCAAACAAGGAAAGGTTGTGACATATTTATAGTGAGAGATGGAAGGTGTTGGAAAGCAATAACATAGTATAGAAAGTTAAGATGAGAAAATTCTAGGAAAAAAACGAAAAATAGGGAAGAGCATCTTCCCCTCAACCGAAGAAGAAAAAACTAAAGAAGGAGAAAAGAAGTTGCATGAATAAAGAGGAAGAAAGGTGTTGATCAAACCAACGTAGTAGGTGGAATTACAGAACATAGCACGTAGAGCATTTATTGAAATTCATAACAATTGAAAGAGATGAAATAATATTGTATGTACATTCATCGTTCCAAATGCCAATTTCATATAGGACCATGGTCCTTCTAAAATAATAAGTGTGTTGGAGATTGGTGGAAATATCAACGGGAAAAAAGTTAAATACGAGATGTTTATTAAAAACTTTGATTAACAATTTGAAACTCTAAGATAAATTAAAAATAGTAAAAATGCACATCTCTATATAAGACTGCCAAAGAATCAAGTTAAACCCATTAACTTGTTTGAACCGATTCGTTAATTTAAGATTTAGGTTAAGAATTTAATTTGTTAACCTAAAATCTTAAAAGATCAGGTCATGAGTGAAACATTTTACCTCACTCATTGATCCATTAATTTTGAACAATATTATATATTTAATATCTTAATTGATTAAATGTTGATCTATTATTGTTTAAAAGCTTACAGATTCTTAAATTTGTTAAATAAATAAGCTTGTAAAGTATTATGAAACGTTTTTAAGTGGAAATGATAGAATTCTACCTCTTTTATTGTATAAAATTGTTGAATTTTTAATATTTTTTTAAAATTTTTAAGTGAACATTTAACTCATTTTAACCTATTAATCCGATCCAACCTGTTTTTTTCCAACCGAATTGGGTCAAGTTACAGATCAAGGATTGAAAAAAAAATTATTACATGACCTATTGACAATCCTGTCATTGTGTCCTTAAATAGTAGTTTAAACATATATAAGGAAATATAATATATCTACAAAATAAGGCAATCTAAATTTTAAAAACGATTGAGAATTACTAGTTGTCGATATGATTAGAATCCTAAAACATAATAAAATTTGAAAGTTAATGAGATATATTTAAAGCTACAAAACATAGAGATTTTACTTTATTTCCATTGACATGGACTGCTGAGTCATCGACATAGCCCCAACATGGTCCAACATGCATCGACATGAGGGATTTCTTGAAATAAAGCTAAATGTCAAGTCGAGAAATTGGACATGTCAATGAAATTTTGTTGACACATGTCAATATTCAGAATTATGGATGCATTTAGATATGATCCAAAGTAACCAATCCAAAAGTCTCCAGCAATAACATGTAAAACTTATATTTACCTGTAACAAATGCCTTCTGTAACTGACCACTAAGTCCAGTTTTCCAAGGCCCTATTGTTGCCACACCACGGGACCGGCCCATCAAAAGCATGCCCATAACCATGAGGAGAACAACAGCGGAAAGTGGTGCCAAAACATAAATCCATTTTCCCAACCATTTATCTGAAGTAGTTTTCCTTTCACCAGAATTAACGGATTGAGTTGTACCAGCATAAGAAGGAAGGCTAGTTGGAGGTGAATCATGGAAAATAGGATTAGACGGCTCGGTAGGTTTCGCAGATTGTTCTTTGCTACCATTTTGTATTGCAGGAAAAGATCCACTTGCCATAGATGGAATATCGACAATCTCTTGAACGGAAGCAACAATAACAGAAGCAGCCGGAAGGTTGCTGTCTTTTTGAAGCAGTCTACGGCGAACAAATGGTGCAGCAGAACCTGCAGGGAGGAAGATAAGATGAGCCTATCACTCCTGTAGTGAGAAAAATAAGAACAAAAAAAAAGAACAACATTTACTTTCTAGAATGTTGCCATGTATGTTTTTATCGCCAAATGAATGACCTTTGACTAATTTGAACCTGGGCAACCGAAAGATTTTTAATTAGAAACTCAGAAAAAACACAATTAGATGAATAAAAAGGTCCCAAGTTTGGTACTTACTTTGGTAACAAATCAAGAAAATCAAGAACCTTGCGCTTAACTGGAACCATCAAAGAATTTTCCTTCCTCAATTGTTGAACACTACTTCCCCAGAAGCTGAAAAGTACACAATCTCGGTTACTTTATGTGACAATTGGTAGGTTCTGCTTCATAAGAAAATGCAGAAAAGTGATAAGAGAAAAGCAAATCAGTATGGGAGAGGTTATATTTGTTTTCAAGACTAATTCAGATACAGAGGCTCAGTTAGTCGGTTAGATATCTTTTGTAACTATATCAAAAATTCTTGCAAATGGGCATGCAGAAAACTTAATTATTTCTAACAGTCATATAATAGAGTGTCTGTTACTTAATTCAAATCAGGTAAAAGTTTTTGTTTCGATTCAATCTTGAGAGGGCTACTGCTTTGACTGTATGAGAGCCCACATAAATAAGCTTTACTAGTTTTATGTACACCCTGATCTGTATCTGAAGGCGATTCAGCCGTCCCCTCCTAACAGGAGGGGTCCACCCATGAATAAACAAATGGAACATAAAAAAAATGCAATTTAAAAAAAAACCTTTTAAACAATTGCAAACAAAAAAATTAAACAAACTTTGTTGCTAGGCCTGCATCATAATGGTCCACTAGAGGTATGAGTGAAGACTTTACCCATGTCCTTATCTACAAAACAACTACCTTACCTATATCCACTTATTATCCGTTAAGCATAGCCTTATCCATATGCATTTCTTAATCATGAAAATAAGTAAGTACTTTGGTAAATAGGTAAAAAACGGATAAAACTTTTCTAATTTTGAAAATACATATATAATAAATAACTCACATCTTATATGTAACTCAAATTAATAAAAATCAGTTGTAAACACTACATATTAAGTTTACTAACATAAACAATAATTAAATAAATATTATAAACTAATATACCAATAAGATATTTAAACAAAACAAATACAACTCCATAATGTTCATATATCTAATAAGAACCATGTAAAGTCTATTACTGATTTAATTCTTAAATATTAATTTAGTAATAAATAATTTATAATATCATCAGCCATCAAGCAATCTATCTTGTCATTCATGTAGCATAACATATATTTTAAAAATATTATTAACTTATATAGGTAATACACATAAAGCAAGTAGGATAAAAGATTATTTATACCTATAGGTAAAATTTTCTTTATCCATACCCTACTTTTTTAATAATTTAGTAATTTATTTTTACCCATGTCCACTTAAATAAAATGAGTAATGAGTAGAATAATGGATAAACGATTAGCATTAACAATCCTAGTCCATACTGCAGCAGATATGGTCTCTATGTATGAAATAAGATGTGTCAATGGTAAATGGAAGTGCAAGACTCTCTACAAAGAACTTGAGAATTAAAATTTCAGAAGTTTAAGTCCCTCTTTTGGTTCTAAGAATAATACTTAGAATAACTCCAAAATAAGAATTACTATTCCATTTGGTTATGTAAAAATCAAAATAAACTTAAAATAGTAATTCCTATTCTAATTTACTTATTCAAGAATAATTATTCCGTAGAAAAGATGGAATAAAGTTATTCTGTAATTATTCTGATACATGTATGTATGTGATATGTTTATTTTTTATATAAAAATTAATACATATATAATATGATGTATACATACATTAAATTATATATATATCTTGATAATCAAATTGATTATTATTAATTTACATGTTTTCTACTTATTCTAATACTTATTTTAATACTTATTCTACTTTTTACCCAATCCAAAATATCTTCCTATACACACTTATTCATCTTTCAAAGAAAATCACTTCCAAACTGAATAATAATACTATTAGAATATTAATACCACTTTCTATTTATTCCTACTTTTCTTATCCTACATCCAAAGAAAAACTAAGAGATTGTATAATAGTATTAATATAATAGAGGGCTGCATCATGAGAATTCTAATAAATATATGCAGTGGAAATGGTATTGGTGTACTGGTGGTGATAGATGGCCAACTTACAAGTGCCCTACTTTTATTGGATAGTTGAGTTGTCTCTCCGCGTCAATTGAACGATTCCTATCAAATTGCATATTTGATGGCGTATCGCAATTCTCCAGCTCTAAAGAAATGTCACGTTCAAGACCATTATCACATAATAATCTGAAATGACAAGGTGTGAACTTTTGAGTGTAGGTTTTTAAGGATAATGCGGAGAAGTATATAAAACATATTTTTAATGAACTTACAGGTGCTTAAGCGATAACAATTTGCCAATTTCTGCGGGAAGTGTTCCACTGAAGTTGTTAACCCTTAAATCCAAAATCTCCAGCATCCTAAGCTCACCAATTTCTTTGGGGATAGCTCCAAAGAAATTGTTCTTATTTAACAGACTGCAGATACAAAATTTTGAAAGAAACGGCAAAATATATAAATCAAAAGTGACATGGCATAAGAAGTATGATTTGCTAGTTAAGATCTCCAAAGTAACATGTAGATATCTTGTTGCCGCACGCAACGTTTCCAGAAGCATTTGACTTTTATTCATGATTAAAAAAAGGAAAAATCGTTGGCTAGCATAATGTCAATGTCTTCATTCTAAGAAAGCCTATTGACAAGATGATGATATGGCAGCACCCAGTGTCTTAAGAAGTTGGACCCAGACAGCCAAAGTAGGAAATATTAACAGAAAGAAAAAATAATGGTGATTGATGAACATCTAGATTTAGTAAAAGAACCATCGTGTTTGTAGATCAATTAAACCACAATAGCTAAAGTTTTATTTGCAACTAGGATAAGAACAAATGGCGATTGATGATCTTCCAGATGAGTAAGAGATACAAAGTGTTTTATAGATCAATACAACTACCATAAGTAAAGTTTTATTAGCAACTCGGAAATATCAACAGAAAGAGAAATTTCTGACCGAGCATTGCAGCGATAGAAAACAAATATCAGGACTTACAGGGATTTCAAGTGGCTAAGTTTCCCAAGCTCAGGTGCCAGAACTCCTTCCAAAGACAACCCATTAAGATTCCTAAATATACCAGATTAGTCAGGCCTTGGGAATTTTAGTAGCCACACGAGTCCATAAGCGAACATCTACTTACAAGATCTCTACTTTACCGTCAACACAATGGACACCAGACCATCTGCAAGGATTGCTGTCTTTAGGATTCCAATTCTCAAGGATCCCATAAGGATCAAACTCCACTTTCAACCGAAACTCCATCAAAGCCGTCCCTACATTACCGCCATTTCAGATATTAAATATCATACTCAGCATACAGAGGAAACATTACCATGAGACTATCAGAAAGATAACACCATGTGTACCTTCGAGATTGAGCGGCAAGCATCTCCCGCATAGCAAGTGGAACATCAGTACGGCACATAGGAACAGGTCGAATCCCAAGGGACTCCATCTAACCACCATCTTTAGATTCCAAGGCAATGACGATCAATGCAACTCCGGGGATAACCGGAGCTCAAAGCAACCGCCAGGTTTCCCCACCTCCTTACTGCACCTTCAAACTCTAGTCCCTAATCCCCTCAAACCCGAAAACCAAACGAGGTCACACCACCATCATCTCTACAACAATTGAAAACTAAATAACAACAACAACTATCTCCTCCACCAAACATATCCCTATCTACAGACACAAAAAATGAAAAGACCAAGAAAAAATCATATCAAATCCAATCCGAGTCCCACATTTCTCCCAATTCTAATCTACTCAACTATCCGTTTGACGACAACAAACCAGACAAAGCCCTCACTTTACAGATCAACGGCTCTGCTCTTGTAGGAAGAAATCCTAGAATCTCAATAAAACCTACATTAGCAAGCAAAGTGTAATAAGATAAAGCAGAAAAGGCATCTCTCTCGTCTGTTTATTCCACAAGGAAAAAAAACAAATAGCAGAGCTAAAATTCAAAACTTTTCAACTTTAGGAACAACACAATCCAAAGGGAGAGGAGCATCCGCCAGCTTCCTCACCCAGACCGACTCTCGTGCTCTCTTTCTGTCCCACCTTTCTGTCGGAATGGACGGGAAAGGGAGCAGGAAATGGTGGCCTGCGGCGGCGGAGGAGGAAATCGTAGGTGTGTTGGATTGTTTTTTGGTGGGTTGAGGAAGGTGGAGTGGATTGAATGGAATGCGGACAAGAGCGGGATCGGCGGGAGCGGATGCGGGAATGGAACCCCACGAATGTCATCGCTCTACTGTTAGGGGAGCGGGACTCGCGCTCGTCGTGCAGACCTCGATAGCCAGGGTTTTTTTTTTCTTTTCTTTTTTGAAAAGTGGTTGGAAATAGGTTATCAGGTGACTTGGCGGGCGTGGCTAGATGGATGTTTCTCATTTTTCGTTTTTAAATGTTAGTTAAATTTTTTTTTGTAAACAGTTGAGATAGATTTAATTTCGTCGGCCAAAAGTCATAATAGAAGTACAATGTTCCAAAAATATTACAACCTAGAGACTCTACAATCTTTAAAGATAGCATAAAACTGAGAATGTTAAGTACAAAATAGGATCATTCTCTGTTCGAAAGTATACAAAAATGAGACACAAAAGTATTATAACCAAAATGAATCTATATAATTTTGCCTACTTTGTCCACTTTGAGCTTCAAACATGCATATCTTCATGGGTTGCCTCTCCTGATGGAGCAGAAGGAGGAGGAATAGAGGGTGGAACAAGAGGTGCCTCAAGTTGAGGGGATAAAGCAGCAACAAACTGCATCATGTCTTGCTGTTCAAAACCTGGAACAATATTTGTCACCTAGAATTGCATTAAACACAACATATCAGAAATGAGCCCACAAGCAGACTTAAAAGCATTACGGAAAATCCTGTAATTTCTCTCCCTCCAAATCAACCAGAGGATGATCTGAAGAAGCATAGTCCACCCAGAATAAGGCAGATAAAATTTAAGGTCGAGGGTTGACAAAAAAAGGTCAGCCACAGAATAAAAGCCAGGGCTAAGCTGGGAGTTCAAGAAGAATCTCCAAATTTTCCTGGCAAAATCACAATGAAGAAACAAATGTGTATTGCTTTCAATAC
>JAMKQA010006171.1:0-14754 GCA_024699735.1 Posidonia australis | reverse complement strand
TCCCAGCACCAACCAGCACACAACACAAGCCAGCTAACTATCCTCACCATGCACCCACACACACACAAGGATAGGAGCACAATGCCATATGCATGAAGATAGGGCACACAACAAGCCAAACCACAAGGCTAGAGCACAAAACCATAGAATTACTGAAATGGCTTTGCGCTAGTAACACCTGTCTATTATAAAATACATGAAAAATGTATATTTACAATAAAATGAAAATTTGAGTGTTACATCCTAACCACCTTACAAAAGAATTTCGCCACTGAAATCATTAGTAGGAGAAAAGATATAGATATTGGGTTAAGATGACATCCTTGTACTCCCACATGGCCTCCTCGCCTCTATGATGCCATTATCGCACAAGAACAAGTGGAATCACATTATTCCGCAACACCTGCTCTTTTCCTATCGATGATTTGAATAGCATCCTCCACTTCTTGTAACAACTCAAATTTTGAAGTAGTGTTTTGATTAGATATTTTAATAGAGTTTCTAGATCATTAAACATTGAGTCCCCCTGCATTCAATGTGAAATGTAGCTCTGGTAGCATTTTATGCCTGGATTTGTGGGTTTCTTGCCTTTTTGATGTTATATGGTTATGGTGTTGAGCTGGTCCTTGTGGAAGTTTTGAGGATTTGCTTTAGGCCATGGAGGCTCTTTGGTTGGTGCAGATGGCTAATATCGTTTTGCACGAGTCACGTAGACATAGAAGATCACGTGGTTTGGTCTCGTGCTATGGCTTCCTTCTTTCTTTTCTTCTTTCCCTCATTTCTTTCTCTTCTTCCAAGCCTCGCCCTCTTCCTCTTCCTCTTCTTCTTTTTCTTCCTCTTCTTCTTCTTTTTCACAACACGAGTGATGGAGAAAGAGAGAGAGAGTGAGACTAGAGAGGGCTGAGAGGGAGAGAGAGAGAGAGAGAGAGAGAGAGCGAGAGAGGGAGAGAGGGAGATGGCTGGAGGAGGAGCCTGCCACCGCCACCATATAGCTACCGTCACGTGGGAGAGGAGGAGCTCGTGGTCAGAGGAGGAGGTGCACCATTCGTCTCACGTCGTTGTCATCATCAATGTCAGGTACACACCTTCTAGGCTTTCTTTTGGTTTCAAATTTGATTCTTAAGGGAATGATAGTGTGTGGTAGATGGTAGATATTTTTATAGAATTTATTGTACATTTGTGGGTCATTTATGATCATATTTATTGTGTAGGGTGAATAGTGCCCCTAAGTGGTTTCTGGTGTTTTCTTGTGCCTTGGGTAATGGATCATGGTGATCCTTGTCCCAATTGGAAGATCTCGTCGAGATCTTCATTTTGATATATTGCTTGCATGTTTGGTGGCTTGGTTGCAAGGTTGGGACATTGGGTCCCATTTCTGGATTTGCTAGGATCGCTTGATTCGGTATGCTAAATTATTTCGATATGCCGTATTGGGCTTCCAGAATGTCCCCATGAATCCTAGTTCGGTCAACCGAATTTATTCGGTCTACTATTCTGGGTCTTGGATTGTGGTCGTGGATTGAGCGTGATGCTCGTGAACCTAGACGGTCCTAAGGTACTTTTGCCTAGGCCTCACAAGAGAGCTGTCGAGGCTGTGCTTTGTTTGTGATTTCCATGCCACTGCTAAGCACAATTTTTCTTGAGTTTTAAAAGATATTTAATGGTTTTCGAAATGATTTTCCTAAAAAGAGAGTTTTAGAAAGAGAAGAGTATATATTTGAAAATGGTTTTAGAAAGAGTTTTCCGATACTTTCTATTTATGTTGGCAGTCGAGATACTTGAGGCTGAGGCTCATCAGATCTTGGATGTATGATACTCCTCGACTGTTGTTTCGAGGCTAAGGTTGTGGTTCGTGGATTGAGGTGTTTTGTGACATGACGGGGAGATATAATACTCCTGCTGTTACTGTGAGCACTGATGCTCAAGTGTCATCACGTGTGGAGGTATGAGACTCATTCATGATCACCATGTGGAAGACACCGTGAAAAAGTGTATCCTGTGGTAGCCAGTGCAGGTGGGACGCACGCCCTATAACTGGTAACATCTTGAGAGACAGGACTGCCTTCCCAGAGAGGGATTGGCTTTGTGAGGGTTCTCTAGGTGAGAGAAGGCAAGACGATGATCGCTCCTACACATGTGACTTCACCGTAGCAGTGCAGACGTTGTGGTCGCTCCTCGATGGACTGCTTGTGGCTAATGTTGTCTGCTTGACATCGGGCAATTCGACACATTGTTTGTACTAGTGTTTGTGTAGAATCCTGATTCAGGAAATCAAGCTCTAGGCTAAAGGAGGCTGTGGTTTTTGATGCCTTTTGAGGCGCAATGTTTTAGAAGTGGTGGCTCCGTTGTTTTGACAGCGATGACTCCATAGTTTAGGAGTAAAGGCTCTGTGGCTTGATGTTGTGCTTGGGTCTAGAAGGAATCATGTTGTGTAAGGCAGAGACTTTGTAGTTGTGGTTTTTGGGCTTGACTTGGCAAGAATGGCCACCTCGAGCGTGCATAAATGATTTTGAAAGAGCATACACATGGTTTTGAAAAGGGAAAGAAAGGAATGGTTTTAAAAGTATAGTTTTGTGATTTTGTGGCCTGTCGGACAGTGGTAGACTGCCTGATTTGGTGTTGTAGCATCCAAGAGGGATGCCAATGCTTGTGTGCTGGATGTCGGTAGATTGCCCTTTTAGTTTGGTGACATTCGGGTATGATGTCTGTACTTGATTGTCCTTGGTAGTGGTTGTCGAGTTGTAGGTGGGGTGCGTACTGGATGACTGTTGAGTGATCACTCACGTGTACTTTGTTTTGTGTGTTTTGGCAATGCAGGATAATAGTTGTTGGTTGTTAGTGCATATGAGAGGAGTCACGCTGCTACACATCTAGGATCCAGGTAAATGTCAATTTAGTTTTATTTCTGTTAGTAGTGGCTTTATTTTATTGTTGAGAGTACTTAGCCTTAGCTACATTATTAGTGTAATTGTTTATTAATAATAAAGATAAAATAAATAATTAAATAAAAATTTATAGCTAGATTTAGTGGTAGTGACTTGGAGGTCGTTACAAATTAGAGTCACCTAAGCGTTCATTATAGGTTCTTGATAATTTAAATACATTAATTAACTTTTAATTATTTTGTAAATTAAACATTTAATTATGCTTGATTTTAATTAGGCTAATGAATTTTGGGTGTGGTGGCGCAGGTTGTTACATTAAATGACATCAGTATTTCTAATATTTACTCCTTGTTTAATAAAGTAAATTTCAATTTAAGCTTGAATGGATGGAACATGCTTGTTCCAACTATTATTTGGAGCCTATGGTTAAATAGAAAGTCTAAAAATTTCAAAAATAAGGCTAGGAATTTATCTTCAATTTTATTCCAAATTATCTATCTAATGGCATCTTGGACAGATAATCTTGTATTAGGACAGGGGTCGATGGCTATTTCTCAAGTAATTCAACACATGCAACAAGAGTGGGACCAAGTTTTGACTAGTCAAGCTACTCAAGTTATTGTCATTTTCATTGGCATCTCTATGGACCCCATCTCTATCACAAATGACTCCAATCTTGTTGCTGAAATAGTATATAATCTTTTGAATCCTGCATCCGGGACAACAGAAATCTTTGATTGTTATAAGTTCAGAGTATTAATCATATTATTTTTGACAATTTTGACTTCTAGACTATGTTTAAAAATAATTTTTTGAGACAATCTTAGCATGTAGCTTCTTCAATTTCTTCTTTTTAGGATTTATATTATGAGGGCAGTAAATTAAAGATTGCTATTTTGGTTGGTCACTTGGTGGTAGTACTCAAAGTTAGGTGAGATATTAATATAATTATCTAAGAATTTGCAAAAAAAAAGAAAAAAAGGTCTATAAAGGCTTCCCTTCTAGATTCAGAGTTACTGTAACTACCTTCATAGCTATGGTGGGATTTGCCATAATTTCCCCTTGTTGTTTCGATGTTGCCGAGTTGAAGAGGCCAGCACTAAGAATGTGGCTCGACAAATTCTGCTTCAGTGGCTCTCCATTCGGAAGTAAGCTATACCCCAGGCGGCCTGTCTTCCTGCCTCTGTCATAAGCCTGTACATGCTCTTTCATGCCTTCTCACTTAGGACCCCATCCTTGGTCGTGCTGTATGTACCCAACCTTCTTCACGATGGACCATCTTACGCTCATTTTTGCCTCAGAAGAGCATGGAGATTTCTTGACTGCGTATGTAAGTTCAGGTTAGCCCACCATCCTATTGATATGTACGAGCGAAAGGAAAGCTTAGGTCGAGAGGTACTGTCAGGATAATTGTTACTGCTACTACTTGCTTCAAGACGAGATTTGTACATACATGGGAGAGATGAATGATGTTTGCCTCTACTTTATCTATTGAAATGTCTCCCGTCATCTTGATGATCCTTCATGAGGAAATTTGATGCACCGGTGCCTTAGAGACGATACATGTTGTTAGTTATCCAAACATTGTCGTCCCAATATGATCTAGTAATGCATTAGCATGTTGATTACGATTAGCCCAACCATGACTTGGACTGGGTCTACGCCCATCAAAGTTGTCCATTTACCATGGGTTATCCTCTTGATATTATTAGTTTTTTTGGAATCCGTAATTTTATTGATAAAGATTCTTAACTATGTAACCACCACCAAAAAAGTAATTATTATCCAAAATATTACAGAAACCTAGGATCCAACAAATCCAGAGAATTTAACATCCAGTTAGCCACCTGCATGTGTAACAGGCTATAAAAGTTCAAAATTAATTAAGATACAGTAAGATAACCACAAAAATCAATCTCAGTAAGATAGCCACAGAAAACCAACTGCATAAGGAAAGTCATGCGGGATGATCTTCCATGACATTTCTCTTAGGTGGTATGCTCTTTAGTCGGAGTGATGACTGATGAGATTTAGGAGGCAATGGGAGATTGAGTAGAAACTCCTAGATTTGAGTGATTTATGTTCTAGGAATTTTGTATTTCTGAGACAGAGTGAAGTAGAGCCTCTCTTTCAAATCCTGTACCCAAAGTTACTGCTTAGGAATTCATAAGTGTAATAATCTTAAAAATGATTTGCCTACTTGATTTGAATGAGTTACAAAAAAATTTTGCTATTTCTTTCTTTTCAAATACACCACATAATTACTGGAATGAGCATATTCCAATCAGTCTCTTGATATTATTGTAACCAGCAATAATGGTCATTGAGATTGGAGTGAAGAAGACTGCATTTGTGCTTAAAACTTCGACAGTTTCAAGACAACAAAAATTCGTTCTTGTCCCAGATTCTACCAATACCTGAAGAATAAAATTGATTATTGTTGTTTCCCTATGTTTTCTAATGTTTTCAAGAAAACCCTCATTTAGAAGTATTTTAACAACGTTTCCAGTCATCTTATTAAATGTTATCCTTTTTATCCATGTCAGCAATTCTTGTTGAACTTGTTATATTGACAATAATGTCTCTACCATGATGAACTATAATTATTATTGTCCTTTAATTTTTATATAATCAACATGTTTTATATGAATTATTAAAAGTATATACTTGAGACACTATACCAATTAATTGATCTATTTTAAGTACTCTGCTACATCATAATTGACCATACTCCCCAAGGGTTGAGTCCACTTTTTAGAGGTCGACGAAATCTTTATGCACAAAATCTAAATTCCGATAGTCATTTATTTGGTACCTCCTAAGGGACAGAACTACTATTTGATTGCTTCTTGGGGGTTTCCATTCACAAAGTTATGGCTAACTATTAATCATCATTTAGCTATCAAATTTATTTTGCACGTTGCCAATCTTATGTATAGTTATATCTTTGAAATTGGCCACAATAATAAAATATCTTTTAGAAGCATATATTTATCCAAGGGCCAATTAGGATGTGGACATAAAAATCTTTATGACACCAACAACAATTCGATTCATTTTCATTTGAGTCTTGCTCTAACTTCTGTAATGGTTATTACTTCTTTAATAGCTCAAAATATGTGCTCTTTACCTTCTTATGGATTTATAACACAAGACTTTAGCTGTGTCATATATTCATCATCAGTACATCATCAAGTTCATCATGACAAGAGCCTTTGCTCATAGAGCTATGATGTTCATTACAGATTACAACTCGAAACAAAATGAAGATAATGCATTGACATGAGTGTTAACCATAAAGGAGCCATCATATCTCATTTAAGCTGGGTTTTTTTGCAATGTCATGCTTGCATTTGGTACTCTTGAGAAACAAATCTTGATCAAACCCATCTTTGCACAATGAACACGACCCACACATGGTAAGGCTTCATGTGGATTCAATGTACTCTCATCTACAACAAATGACCATCGGTTCAACAAATAGTAGAAGATACTACATGCAACTCTCAATGCGGCAATGACAAGAGGCACATGCTTCTTCTAGTACTCCTTATAGGGTTAGAATCCATATCTATTTGTAGACATATATTTACTATCCATGTGATATTTATATCCGAACTCCAGACAATTATAGACATAAATACAACCATAACCGATTTGTATCCAAACCATTTGCACATCTACAATTATTTAGCAATTAAAAACCAGTTCTTATGATCGAACTAGTTGTGATCTAGGTTTGGTTCTTTGAGGTCGAGTCAATAGTACGAAGTGGTTTGCTGACATCATGGCATCAATATAAAAACTTTTTCTTGACTGATTCTACATGATAAAATCCTGACTAAGGCCAATTTGTGTAAAAAAGATTGAGATAACCTACAACTGTGCATTTTTTGCAACACACATATACAAACAGTCACACATTTATTCATATTTTGTCCTTTCGCTATTTCCATTTGACATGCATTCATTCAAGGAAATCTTTATCTTGTTATTTTCTTCATTGCTGATTTATTTACAGTTCCTCTCTCTTTAAAAATAGAGTTACCTTCTATTGACTACAATACTTTGATTCAAGCCATTTTTTAGATTATTTGGAAGGAAAGGAATAATCGAATTTTTAGAGAACATCTTAAAAACCCTTATTTAATTGGATAGATACTTTGACCACAGATTTTGACAAAACAAATGCTCCCTACTCCATCACCTCTGTCCAGCTGTCTGAAAATAATGATGCTCTGGCCACTGAGACTTTTTTCAGTGGAAATGCTAATACTCCGCAGCAAGGTCCAACCACATGGAAGGATCATCCATCTGTTGATTAACTTTCTGTTAATCTTTTTTTATTATAGACTATTTGCAAACAATAATTCTTTTTAACTGACTTGTGTTGACTACTTTAATTTGTAGACTATATGTACTCCACTTATGTCTTATTTGTTAGCAAAACTCTGTATAATTTTAATCTCCCAGGGAAAGGGAAATATATCAAATAACTTGCCGTTAACAAAAAAAATATAATATAAGAGTAGTTTTACTTTGCCGTCTGGACCACACAGGTCACATCCATACGGTCCAGACCTATTTCACTGTATAATATATGTATATATATATATATATTCATGCATTTATACCCCTTTTACCATAAATTACTAAATCACGTGAGAAGAGCTTTGTAAAAAAAACTAGTTAGCAAGTTAAAAATATTGCAATGGTAAAATGACCTAAATATGGGACAATCATAGACGGATAAAATTGGAAAATAAAATAATGTTTTTATGACTTTTGTGGGAAACAAGAGATGTCCCGCTTTTTCAACGATGAGAATGAATTATAGGTCTTCCAAAAGCTAATGCCTTCTCCTAGATTCCAAGCAAGAGATGTGTTTAGGAGTGCTTTTGGAACCATGATTTACTATCAAAATCTAGCACCTCGATACTGTGTACAAATGAAACCAAACAGAACTTAACAATTCAACCATGATTTACTATCAGTACGACCAAAAATTGAAGCCCTAGTAAAGAGAGCGTGAGTGCGTGACAACTAAGAAGCGTAGAGTGAAGGAGACAAGCGTCATTCTAATTTGTTACTAGTTTC
The DNA here is from genome assembly GCA_024699735.1 of Posidonia australis. NCBI lineage: Eukaryota > Viridiplantae > Streptophyta > Magnoliopsida > Alismatales > Posidoniaceae > Posidonia > Posidonia australis. The sequence continues at coordinate 6,772 of JAMKQA010006171.1, read as the reverse complement.
AGGATTCCTTCTCCACTCCTAGAGATTACGTGGAATGCCTTTTCCCATAAAAAGTGGCCTTAAAGAGCTAAAAGCTTTTACCACACAAACTTTGGAGGAAATTGGTTCTAATCTATGAATGTCAAGGAGAACCACCGCCATGTAGAGGATACTTCACTCAGATGAGTTAGGATTTAGGAAGATGCCCGAGCAACTCCAACAGTATTGGCATCATTGTCATTTGTATTTCCTTTTCGCCTCTTTCTCCGTGAATCACCAATCTGCTCTTCATTCTTTACCATAACAGGTTGGAACTGCAAGAATATCAGGTGATTATGATCCCAATGTTACCATAAGCATCTTCTATAAAGCATAGTTATAATAGAAAGTCAAATTGCCTGAACTAATAAAGGAAAATAATCTTGGATCTAGAAATCAAACCTGATAAATAGAATAAATAACATTTCGTCTAATTTGTGCCATCATATCCAAAAAGAGGTTGTAGCCTTCAAGCTTATATTCAATAAGTGGATCTCTTTGTGCATATCCTCTCAATCCTACAGCTTGTTGAACAAATTTAAGAGCTTGAAGATGCTCCTTCCATAACCTATCAATGTTGCTCAAAATTAGGAACCGCTCAGCCTCTTTCATCAGTCCAGGAGCTTGTTTCTCTACTATTTCCTGAAAACAATAAATAATACTTTAATCAGATTAATTGTAAAAGTACATCTTTTGGCTCTCTCATCTCCACTCCATATCAACGTTCTGTATCCCACCAGCAAGTTCAACCCAAATCCAATAAACAACTTTAATAATAAAAACCATTGATGTCATAGACAATCAAGTAGGTGGGGTATGCGAAAGGATCATCTTGGAGGATTGAAGGGGAAAAATGAAAATCTTCATTAAAAGAAACAGTTAGTGGTAAGCATGATGTTGATGGTGAGGGTGGCAATGATGCTAGTGATGGGACAGTTTAAAGTGGAATTGAGGCTTGGTATGTGGTGGTTTAGGAAATTTTAGTAAACTCATAATTAGCACTAAAATATTAACAAAACATAGAAAAGGCACATATACACCACAAATAAATTGAATGGTACAAGTAACAATGGAAATGCAAGGAAACTAATGTAATACTGAAACAGTCCAATGAGGCTGTGCACCGTACAACATAGCAATACATCAATTGTTGACCTTTTGATTCTTTATGAATGGTTGATATGATTTTTTTTTTCTTTTTCTTTTTTTTGTCTTTTCCCGACACACATTACAATCTAGATACCAATCTAATGCTAGTTGATCCTTTATGTATAGTTTATTAACTGTGTATTAGCATACAACTCCATTTTGGTGATATTAAAATATTACTTGATCATGGTATACTCTATTGCTAGATATCAGACAGATTGACAAAGAATTGATCATGGATCGAAAGGCCAACTCACAATTTTTGCAAGTGATCCTATTGGATATTTAACTTTCAATGAGAAAGAGTTGGGCAGGAAATCTGACATTAGCCCAGGCTAGGCCCAAGCTGGGTCCAAACTTGTGTAACCTGTAATGGAACTACCAGAACTCAGCCCCAAACATATTGGGCCCAATCAAGTAGAAGCCCAAGAAGCCACACAGCTTGGCCAGCACAGGATCATAGAACTAAGGAGTTTAGGAAGGCCAAGGTTCTAAATATCGATTTCATGCCGAACTTTAGTAAATTGAAAAACAAATATGTGTCGACAAAATGTCGGTATGTTAATATTGTATCGGTGGAAACACAGTAAAAAAAAAATTCACATTTGTTTAAAAAATTTTCATGTGGATATCACGTCGGAGTCGTATCAGTAAATTGAAAATAAGACATGTTTCAACGAAATTTTGGCGACATGAGTCGACATTTGGTATTACAAGGAAGCATCTAATGAGTGCACCACTTAGCCACATGCCCTAATTCCCTAAAAGGAGTCTGAAGGTGACTTTGTTGAGCAGGCCACGCAGCTCCCTCGTCGGAGGCCACCAGGCTGTTCAGCGTTGGTGGGCAAGACAACTGACATCGAGCATAAGTCAACAGATCCAAGCAGCCACCAACGAGCCTGAGAAGACACCTCAAGGACAACCAACCAGCAAACCCAAGAGAGAAATCAAAGCAACCACATGGCAACCGAAGCGTCACCTATGTCCTCCATCTCACCTACCCCAATGGTAAGTTATAAATACACCTATTAGAAGAGATGGATCCTTATACAGTTCTTGTATGGTATCCAGTTTATGAGGTTTTCTGTGGGTCAAATATGTACTCTTATATATAAAAGACTGTACGCTCTTAGTTATTAAGCAAATATCATTCTCTTTCTCTCTAATATGGTATTAAGAGCATAGGTTAGACATCCTAACTCTAGTCACCGACCACTCCAACCTTGCTACCGACGGAATTACCGTCAGAAATACTATAACGTCTACCGAAACTACCACCAAAAACACTGTAACAGCCATTGAAAGCCAACAACTACTACTTCTGAGGGACCCAAGCACCACTAGAGTTCCTTCTCCTCCCCTACGGTATAGGCACCCTACCTATATCATGAGAAGTCAATTGCTACTTGCCTAACTATCTACTACTCTGTTTCTGTCTGTCTGCCTACTACCTCCTCTGTTATGGTATCATCCTCCCACAACAAGCCTCTGACTACATTATAAGATGCATGGCTTCAGAATTTTGGTGGCACCACCACGAAACTCAATGTAAAGAATTATCTTTTCTAGTCCAAGTTCTTCACTATGTTCCTTGATGTTCATCGAAAGATAAAGCATGTTACACAAGATCCATTGTCTACAAAGAATCTCACTTATGATGACTGATTTGCTACAAATTGTGATGTAATTTCTTGACTTGTCAACAGTATGGTTTGCTACCAATTGTGGTGCAATTTCCTAACTAGTCAACAATATGGAAGAGAACATTATTGCTGCCATTATGTTTCTCAATTCGGCAAAAAAGATATGAGATACATTGAAAGAGATACATGGACATGAGGAAAACATCACTCATGTATTTAAGATTTATAAGCAATTCTTCTCCCTTTGACATGGAGACCACTGGGTTCAAGATCTGTAAACTTGTCTACATGCTCTTATTGATGAGTAGGATATTCAACAATCAATTGTTCTCAATACACAAACATTGGAGTATCATGACAGGTTAGCAATTGCAAAATTTCTCTCCACTCTCCTACCCGAGATCACATCCCAAATCGATGCATAGGTAATTAGTGTTGACATCGTTTCGTCACTATCCTCTACATTCTCTTGCATTCTCTACATCTCCACTGGAACTCCTACTTTCACTGCCAATCAATCGACCATGGTCAGTTACGGTCGTGGACGTGGCAGATGACACGTCTCAAGGGGAGCACGTGATGATGGACATCGAAACTATAAGTGTGATCACTGTGGATACACTAATCATGCTTCTGATAAGTGCTAAAAGTTTGGTTAACTTGAATGAACCCAAAATGATGTCACTGCGACAAAAGACTCCTCGAAGACCACATTGCATGTCTATCAGGCTGAGTATGACCGTTTCTTACAGCTTCAAACAAGTCAAGCTTCACTCACAACTTCTCCTCCAACAACATCAAGTTAGGCACATAAAGAATATTAGTAAGGTTTAGAGAAGAAAAGGCCAAAACAACAATTCTTGGGTATTAGATTCAGTAAAAGCAATTTTGCTTCCTTGTCTAATGCATCCTATACTCCTTCTACGTGATGGTAGTCTTTGTTCTATTCTTGGAGACGAGTTGTTTTGGCCTTTTCTTCTCTAAACCTTACTAATATTCTTTATGTGCCTAACTTTCCTATCAACTAGTTTTTTATTAACAAAATCACAATGTCCTCAAATTACTTTATGACTTTTCCCCCATATTACCGTACTTTTTCAGTATCTATAGATGGAGAAAAGAATTGATTTGAAACGTGAATGTGGTGAACTGTCCTTTCGTGTCTAATAGTATATGATAGTCTTTGTTTTATTCTTGGAGGTGTTGTTCAAGCCTCTTCTTCTCTAAACCGTACTAATGCTCTTTATATGCCTAAGTTTCTGTCAACTTATTTTCTATTAACAATATCACAAGTCTTTAAATTCCTCTGACTTTTCTCTCATATTACTATACTTTCCAGGATCTACAAAAAAGGAAGAAGATTGGTTCAAACTATGAACATGGCGAACAATACCATCTTATTCACGAAAATGTTTCCAAAGGATTCATTTCATCCACTTCTACTCCAGAGTCATCTCTTTTATGACACTTTCATATTAGTCATCCTTCTTTTCAGAAGCTTCAATAACCTTGCTTTAGATGTCTGTAAAACCTTTTGAGTGTGCATCTTATCAGTTGGGTAAGCATCATCGTGTTACTTATCTTAGTCAATTGTCTTCTATGAGTTATTGCACTTATGAGTTAATCCACTCAGATATTTAAGATCTATGTCATGTTGTCTATGTTAAGTCATAGGTACTACATTGTGTTTACCAATGATTTTTCTAAAATCTCCTAGATGTATTTACTTAAAGACAAAGCTTACGTGCCTACTATTATTAGAAAAAAAATTCTTGAAATAAAAACCTAGCTTTCTACTTCTACTTGTTTTTTTCAAATAGATAATGCTATGGGATTTGTCCTAAATGATATTGACAACTTTTGTACTTGGAAATATTACATCAAACATCTTACCTACACACCTTACAACAACATGATGTTGCTGAAAGGAAACATAAACATACCTTTAATGTCACATATATTCTCATGAAGCAAATGAAAGTTCTTAAGTACCTCGATGTGGACTTGATTGCCTCCTATCTCATCAATAGGTGCCCTCAGCCACCATTCATGGTGATATACCCTTTCGGAGACAGTCATGATATCTCTTAGAGTCTTTGTATGTATTTGTTTTGTGCAATACTTATCTCATGGTCTTGACAAATTATCTTGCTCTTTCAAGTATCTTTGTGAAGTACTCCAAAATTCAAAAGGATTATCGATGTTATGATCCGACTACTAGGCGATATTTCACTTCTACTGATGTCATCTTTTTTGAATCCACACTTTGTGTTGCCTCTACTTCTTCTATGGAAGTCCAAACTACTACTTTTGTTCCTATTACTGTATAGAATTCTACTGTTGAGGATGCCTCTAACACTTCTAGTGCTTCTATAACATCCCCTCATCCTTTGCAGGTTTACACTCGTCGCCCTCAGGAACAACCACAAGATCAAGCTCCAATCAATACAACTCATATACCAGCAGATGCAAATACTTCAGGTCTTGGTTTTCCTATTGCTTTCCTCAAAGATAAACGATTTATTACTACTCATTCTATTTCATAGTTTGTTTCATATGAATGTCTTCACTACGTCTTTAGACAGTTTGACTTGGCCATTTGCTCTAAGTCTATTAACAGGAATTTCATGGCACTGGAAAGCTGATATGGATAAGGAGATGCATGCATTATTATCATGAGACATTTGGTCGCTGATTATTCCTCTAGATAAAGCTATAGTTGTGGGATGTAGATGGATTTATACCATCAAATATAAACCAGATGGCTCTATAAATAGGTACAAGGCGTGCCTGATTGCAAAGGACTTCACACAAACCTTACACATAGACTATAATAAGACCTTTTCTCTTGTAGTGAGATGGAACTCTATCCAAGTAATACTGTCTATCTCTATCAATCATAGGAGCTACATCAGCTTGATAATAAAAATGCTTTTCTGTATGGTGATCTTATAGAATAGGTGCTTATGGAACAACCCTCAGGATATGTTGCTCAAAAGGAAAATAAGGTCTGTCACCTAAAGAAAGCTTTCTATGACCTCAATAAAGTCCTACAGCGTAATTTGAGAATTTTAACAAGATTGTCATAGAAGTTGGATTTCGACATTGTGTAATAGATCACTCCGTGTTCGGCCAATAAGGAAGTAGTGGATGTATGATACTTGCAATATACATTGATGACATTCTTCTGACAAGTAGTGATACACATAGGATTGCTAAGACTAAAAAATATCTTACAAAACACTTTGTTACCAAGAATATGGGAAGATCTCGATACTTCCTTAGAATAGAATTTACTTAAAAGGAAGATAAAATAGTTTCATATTAAAGAAAGTATACCCTTGACCTACTCCAAGAGTCTAACTTCTAGATTGCAAGCCTCAAAACACTTCAGTTGATCAGAGACCAATGTTTTGGAATAACTCCTCTAAGCTATTTGAGGATGTATGGTAATACAAACAAATGATCAAGAAACTTACTATTTGACTGTCTCACGTCTCCACATCTGCTACGCTGTTAGATTGCTAAGTCAGTCTATGCATGAACTAAGAATGGTTCATTGGAAAGGAGCTTTGCGTGTGTTGACCTGTGTAGAGAATGCACTAGGTAAAGACCTCTCTATTAGAAAAATAAACACCTCTACATTGAGGCTTACTTAGATTCAAGTTATGCAGACAACAAAAGGGACTGAAAATCAACTTCTGACTACTATACTTATGTTTGAGAGAACCTAGTCACTTGAAGAAGAAACAAAATGTGGTGTTTTAGTCAAGTGCAGAAGCTGAATACAGATCTATAACATATGTTGTGCCGAGTGGTGAAGGAGAAATCAGAATACCATCCCCAAAAGCAAGCATCCAATCCTCCACAGATGAACCTCACATGAAACCCTAGATCTGGAGAGAAGAGGGAGGAGTTCTCTCTATTCAATTGGAGTCTAAAATAGGGTTACACGAATGACA
>JAMKQA010006170.1:0-15650 GCA_024699735.1 Posidonia australis | reverse complement strand
GGGGATTTTTTTTGTAGGTACTAGATTCAGGCCCTTGTCGTTGAATGTTCCCAAGCCGCTGATCCCCTTGGCTGGGCAGCCCATGATCCATCACCCTCTCTCCGCTTGCAAAAAGGTGACTCTTTTTCCCCCCTTTTTTTTTGGGTCTGGTTTCTCTTCTTTGGCAATTCTATATGTTTGATGTTTTGGGTTTGAGGATTTTGTGTTGTCGTTGTTGGCTAGATCCCCAACTTGGCTCAGATATATTTGATTGGGTTTTACGAGGAGCGGGAGTTTGCGTTGTACGTGTCTTCGATATCCAATGAGCTTAGAGTTCCTGTCCGGTAGGTGGGTTCTTCCTTTACGTCTCTTTAGGTTGCTCTATCTCAGGGAAGCTGAATTGGCTTGTGTGACGGTGATATGAACTAGGTACTTGAAAGAAGAGAAGCCACATGGTTCTGCTGGTGGACTTTACAACTTCAGGGATCTGATAATGGAAGACAGCCCGGTTAGATATCTCTGTTTCTGAAGGCATGCGATTTTTGAGATTCATGCTGCTTTAGTTTCTGAGAAGAAAATATTTGCTACTTTGATGCATTTCTGCCTGAACATGTTTTTTTATTTAGTAACGATTCTGTTTTTTTGTGCATTGCAGTCACACATCTTTCTTCTTAATTGTGATGTTTGCTGCAGTTTCCCTCTCTCAGATATGCTTGGTAATGCCTCTCATTCTACTGCATATGCTGGATCTGTCATTCTTATGATTTTATTGTTAGCTGTTTTCTGATGGAGACATCTTTCTGCTGACAATATCAACAAGGATACACGGAGAACTGCTATTATTTAAATTAGGACTACGGTTGCAGGAATGCTTATAAATTAATTTGAACATAAGCATACAACAGGGTTGTAACCTTTAATCAGATTTATGTGTTCATCAATGTTGTGGCTTTGGCTTTGTCTAGGACTAGGATGGTTCATTTCTTCTTTATATGGATCTTGAAGTTGAGTGGTGTGCTTATTGATGGTCAAGGAGTAGATCATGTATATCTGGAAGTTAATACTCTCTTGAGAAGGTGCTTAACTTCAATCAATATGTTTCTCAAAACCTGAAGAAACCCATTATCTGGTGTCTTTAGGTCAACTATTCAACCGACTAGATGAGTGAAAAGTGTTTCTTGGATGAGTTTCAAGGTAAGATCTTAACCAGAGTTTCTAGGATTTTTTTCGATGAACTTTTAGTTGGCATGTATATCAAGCAAAGATTAAGACCTGAATTTTTCAACATTCCCATATCATTTTGATTTGGAATAAAACATGATGTCAATCAATGCAATGGTCTTCTCTGGTAAAACCTGGATGGATTGGATTCTTCAGCGTGATTAGTGGGTCCCAGAAATATCGGCTACTGTTGCATACTTGAAGGGTTAAGTTGGTCATGTAACATTTAGGATGCAAATGTACCATTTTGGGCTAAGTTGAAGATAAGCCAAGATTGACCTAGCCTATGTGGCAAGGTACTAGTCCAGACCCCTACGTTTGCAAGACAAAATCTCAGCATTGGAAGCACAGGGATGGACACAGAAACAAGACATGGCAATTGTTTCAAGTTTTGGACACGGGCATAGTGAGTACATGGCAATCAATTTGCATGTGTGATTTTGCCTTATATATACTAATATGGAAGAAAACCTAGTGACCAAACCCCAAGCAACAAAGCTTCTATAAGCAAATGTCCAATTCAACTTGATTTCAAAGTTTCCTTGTTTTCTTGGATTTAAAAAAGGAAGACAAGACAATATAAACAAGTGAGAACTGTAGAATAAGCATAAGACAAAACCAAACATGTGGATACTACTACACAACAACAAGTATATGTACAATACCATACATTTCAAGTTCTAAAGATTATTGAAATCACACTTACAAAGTTGATCTTCTCTTAGGGAAGAACCCCTCCACGTTCATTTTGTTTTTCACAAACTAGACACTGCTTCCCACCAGTTGGTACGCTATATGTGAAATCACTTACCTCAGTTGCCTGTAGCTCTGAAAGGATGTAACTGCAGATTAGAGCATGTTTTGAAAGCTAAATAGTAAATACAACTAAAAGAACAAAGGCATGTCACACAAGATTGTGCATGTTTTCATGGATATTCAGATCGTTTCTTTGGCCTCTTTGAGTAATAGATTTTTATTTGTATTCTTCTTAACCAAATCTACAGTAGAGTAAAATGTGATTTATCAGCAAGTGTTCCTTGTCTCTTGCATTTGCACCTTCGTGTTCAATGTGATGATTCCATTGATTTTTATGGACATGTTTAGAGGTTTACAAGCAAAACTTGGGCTATGCAAATGGACATTTGCAATTTTGATAGAGTCTTGTGCCTCTTGTTGCAGCTTCAATCTAGAGATTTAGTAGAACGTTGACTCCATATCAGGTGAACGATTGCCCATAGCACCATTAGTCACTCATTGGATTTAGTTATAGTGATGGTTGTTGGATAAATGATCACAAGGCCATATTTACGCTGTAGAGTCCATTGTTTTAAGTCTTTTGACACAGTTAAGAGGGTGTGAGTCATGGGTTGGTGCTGTCCGGCTACCTTTAAATTTTGAGTATCTTCTATAGTTTTGGTCAGGTGCCTTAATTATTGGATTTTCCCTTCTTTTCTTATGAACCTTTGTCTCCATTATACACATTTAGCTACTGATTCTTCAAGAGAAAAATGTGCTTGACTCTTTTTTAACATTTGTTGTTTCCTTTCATAAATTCAGTGGCTCATAAAAAATATGGCGGGATGGGAACAGTCCTTGTAATCAAGGTGGAGACTTACTCACTAAATTTACCTTCAATCTAGGTTTATTTTCCTGGGCCTATCTTATCAACAGTCCAGTAGTCTTAACATTTCAAAGTGTGGCTTCCTTTTGTACACAGGTATCTGCCGATACAGCGAACCAGTTTGGTGAGTTGGTGGCAGATCCTGTCACCAATGAGCTATTGCATTACACAGAAAAACCTGAGACATTTGTAAGTGACATCATTTTTCACCCTTCTTTTCGTCTTGGGATGCAGTGGAAGCCATGTATTCTGCAGTTTGTAACATCGGTCTCCTATTTGTTTGTTGACAATATGGCTTTTTATGGGTTTATACTGGCTGTGGCTTTGCTTAACTAGGAATTTCATTTACCCTTCAGGTAAGCGACCGAATAAACTGTGGTGTTTACGTATTCACACCTGATATATTTTTTGCAATCGAGGATGTGTTTAAGCAGAGAAGAGAAAGAGGTGAATGAACTCTAGCTGCCTATGTTTTTTTTCCCAAAATTAAATGATTTTCTACTGTTCCCTTTTCCTGCAATGGTTCTTCTACCGTTTCCAATATCTTATTCAACTCTATGTCCAAATTGCCCAAAGTCTAATTCTTCTTATATTTGTATTAGTTAAATACAAAGGGTTAAAAACATGTCTGCTTTTGTATCAATGTTCCACTCCATTCAGCAGTCGACTATATGTAGTATGATGCTTGGTATTACGGATGTTATTTCCCGCATTAACTTGATTTTGATTTTATTTTGACAGCTAATTTACGCCGTGTGACTAGTTTTGAAGCCCTTCAGTCAGCTACAAAGTACTGCCTTGTGCCTCTTCTCACTTTCGATCGATGGTCTATGACTGATTTTTTTTTTCAGTTTGGCTGTTGTAATTTATCATCCAAGGAACAAAAATGCAAGTTAGCCACTATTCAGAACACTGGGTTTTACGAAATATCCAGAATGTTACTTGCTAATTGGTGGGAAATATTTCTGGACAATACTGACTCAGTGTTGATGAACCTTGAGTCACTCATCGAGAATACATGCAAAAATTGGGATGTTTAAATTTTTGTGCTTCGGTAATAGAATAAAATAGAAAGGAAAAAATGGTATACTTTAAAATTTTAAATAATATTCATATTAGTGGTAGTACCGTGTCTTCCTTAATTATATGGATTGACATTGTTGTAGAATATTCTTGATCCTAGTTTTCATTATACTTGGACTTGGTATTTGGAATGTGTAGACTGTAAAGTTTATCCACTTCATATGAATCACAGTGCTTCGAAGTTAAGTGATATAACATGTTAACAAAGTAATGGAAAGCTTTTATCAGATCAGGCATCTAATACTGTCCATCTGGGGAACACTGTATACAATATGATGATATTGATCTTGTCTCCCATATGTCTCAAGTTATTCTTCAGTAAATTGGTGGGAGCGAGCCTAAAACTTTTGAAAAAACGTTGTGCATATTTCTTCTTTTTATGGCCAATGCCATAAGGTTGCATACATATGCCATAAGGTTGTGCATATTTCTTCTTTTTATGGCCAATTTTCTATAAATAGTTAGATTTGTTGTTTGAATTTTTTTTCAATGTGACAATGGTTTTTGGTCATATATTCATCATAAAGATATTTAAGCATCTATGGATTGCGCAGGCCAGTTGGATCCTTATACTGCTTATTTGCTCTCCAACAGGTCTTTTCCTGCTGATTTTGTTAGATTGGATCAAGATATATTGTCACCTCTTTCTGGGAAAAAACTGCTCTATACACATGAGACAATGGATTTTTGGGAGCAGATTAAGACTCCTGGGTGGGAACCCTATACGAAATACACATTTTCATTTTATGTACCATTAATCTGCAAAGATGCAAGCATGTAACGACATTTTACTCTGGCTTCCAGGATGTCTTTGAAATGCTCTGCACTCTATCTCTCCCAATTTCATCTAACCTCTCCTCAACTTCTAGCAAATGGGGATGGATCTAAGAGTGCTACCATCATTGGTGATGTTTTTATTCATCCATCAGCAAAAGTACATGCAACTGCAAAGGTAGCTTTTTGTTTTTAGAATAGTTTATCGTGGCATTTGCAACAGGAGTATTTTGTTGCATTCCTTTTGAATGTGTTTGTTAATATTTTTAAAGTTAGTAATGGACTGTGTCTGTTATCTTGCAGCATATTAGTTTACTATAAGACAGTCCACTCTAATGAGAACGTTTTTACCTAACCGGAAATTCAATAAGTGGAAGTACTTCTAAAATAAACAAATAATGCAGGTTTATCATTTTGTTGAGTGTATTTGTGTTGTTAGCCTTCAATGATCATCAATAATCGCAAGTTCTGGAACTAGCATAGAAACTGATCACCAAAACATATATTTAGTCTTACTTCTCTTACTTCCTGCTCCATTTCTGGGGAACCAATGATCTTGCATACTTCTTAGAAGCCAATCAGCAGAGCATATATCTAAAGCGGCACTTATTTTATCACAGTCCACTTCCATAGAACAGATGCCACCTTACCCTAAAACCAAAATTATGCTTGGTGTGCAAGTGAAAATGATACACCAAAATAATACGTAGATGAACAAATAGGAAGTTATAAGATCTTCAGAACTGTAACCTTAAACGGTAGAAGCATTATTTCTACCTTGTTTGAATAAAAAATCTTGACTTCTTTGGTGAAACAGATAGGGCCCGGTGTATCAATTTCTGCCAATGCTCGTATAGGATCTGGTGTGAGGCTCATCAATTGCATTGTTCTAGATGATGTTGAAATTAAGGTCCGAAGTTGTCCATCAGTTGCTATACGTTTTTCCTGTAAGATTATGATATGAACTTTCAGTTTATTGACAGGAAAATGCCGTCGTTGTACATGCTATTGTTGGGTGGAAATCAACTATTGGGAAATGGTCACGAGTACAGGTTAGTTTATTCTTCTCCTCCTCTAGCTCTTCCTATTTTAGTATTTGTCTAATTCCTTTGGTGAGAAAAAGAAATGCCTCGTTTTCCTTAAAAACTTTTCTGAGCAAAATACATGTTCTTACTTGATTGCTTATGATCCTGAAGATTTCCACTTCATTGGTTATGACTTACAAAGGGAAATTCATCTAGGTACTATTTTTGCTTGGCAGAAAAATATAGATATACTCAGTCTGGCAACAAATTTCAAGGAGCTTCCTGCACACGTTTATAAATGATTGGGTTCCATCGACATCAAGTCTTTTTCGTTTCCATCTGTTGATTTGAATCTACCGAAACTATACTTGGTTCTTCCTTTTGTTCACTGGATAACCTTGGCAACTTCTGTTGGTCTATTATTTTCTGTATTTGGGATAAACCTCAGTGGCCTGTTCTTAATAAGACAATTGGTAACAAGAATATATACCTCATCTGCTTTTGTTGCAATGGCAAGTCTTAATCAATTTAAGTGCTGGGCATCAATTAAATTTTTCATGATTTATGCACTCCAAACTTTGGCACTTATTTTAAGAGAGTTTGAAGTTAGTACAATAGATTCATTTAAGTGTCCTGAAAGACTAGAAAATAAAAATCTTTCCAGTTTTTACCAAACTTAATAGTTTATGCTGCTTGAGAAATGCATGGCATGATTGCAATTTCTGTTTGTTTTCCTTTTTCCTTTTCTCTTTATGGTTGTTGCCTAAGTTTCTTTTACTTGTATTGATTTGGTTTGTACTTATTTTTTAGGGAGAGGGAGATTACAATGCAAAGCTTGGAATCACAATCCTAGGTACTTTCTATGTTCTAACCTTTTATTTCTACCTTATCCTATTCCTTATGTTGAACAACTATTAGGGAGATCACAAGTCTAATTTGGATCTTAACCTTTTAATCCAGGGGAATCTGTGGCAGTTGAGGATGAAGTTGTAGTGGTTAACAGCATTGTCCTACCAAATAAGACGCTCAACATCAGTGTACAGGAGGATATCATTCTCTAAGGGAAAGGAGGCTGAATTTTGTCTGCAAATAAGGTTTCGTCTGATGGGTTCAACCCCTCTTTACGTGGTTTGTCTTTTAAACATGTTGGCATGTGTCTATGAGTTGATCTCACCCAGCAACTGTAGTGGTTACAAGTGAAGAATATCTTGTTCCTTTTGTTTCATAACCTCAACATAATAATCAAGGATGCACTGTTAGAATAGATGGATCCTTATATGGATATCTGTGTTATTCGTTCTCGAAGTTTTTTGTACATCAAGTATGTTTTCTCCTACATGTAGGAGATTATATTTTCTTTGTTATAAAGCAACATGATTCTTTTTCTTTCTAACATAGTGTTAAGAGCATAGGTTAGAAACTTTAATCTCAGCAGTTGGCCATCTTAACTCCGTTGTCGTTGGAAATATTATCGCATCCATTAAATTATTGGAAACACTGTAACAGTTGTCGGAAACGTTGTAGTGATCATTGAAAGTTCATAGTTGTTGCTTCTGTGGGCTCAAACACTGTCAGAGTCCCTTCGTCCTCCTCCCCCATGGCATGGGCATTCTATTTATACCATGAAAGGTTAGTTACTGCTTGCTTAATTATTTACTACAATTGTTTTTGTCAGTATGTCCTCCACAAATCAATGTAATATGGCCTGATCTGTTGTTGCGAGCTTGTTTCCAAGCTTGATTCGCTACTGTTAGTCCTTGATTCGACACTTTTCATTGTTGTCAAATTATTTCCATTTGTTGGAAGTTGTTCGTGATGCACAAGTAGGCAAGATAGAAGGCTCTGGACGTTGTTCTTGTTGACCTATTAAGGTTGTTAATGGATTAAGTCAACTTGTTAACTCATTTGATGAAATATGTTGTTTTGGGGTACGAGTTAAAATTTTAGGTCTGGTTAGATCCGTTGATACAGAATCCATTAACTCAGAGTACTAATGGAGTGGGTCATGGATTGAGTATATCACTTGACCTGTTAACTTGTTAATTCGTTAGATGTTATTTATTATTCCAAACATATATTTCCATATCTCTTATTTTTATAGTATTAATATTAATTTAACAATGTGTATTGTTGATTTTGTAAGATAGAAGATTTTTTGCATCATGGAGAATATTAGAGATTTAGATTATTAATTAATTACATTAATTGTGTATGACAATAACTTGTAGGACATTTATTTGATTCTGTTCATATGGATCATTAATGTTAAAATTGTTAAACTATTAGTTTTGTAGGTTATATTAATTTGATTTTATTTGCATAGATTGATAATTATGTTTATTGTGTTTATTTTGTAATTTATAATATATGTTTACATATACTTTGATTCATCATAAGTATATACATTTTGATTTATTGTATAATAACTCATTTGACTTGTTAAACTGACTTGACCTGTTAGGATGAAACAGATTCGATTGGGTTATGAGTTAAGGGTCAAAGGGGAAAAAAAGGTCATAGTCCAACCTTAAATCTGTTAGGATTAATCGGGTTGACTCTTAACTTAGGTAGCGTTTGGTAACGTTTATTGAAAAATAGATTATTTTCATAAGCAGTGTTTTAAAAAAAACTAGTCTTCATAGTTTTTTATAATCAACTTATTTGATAGTTTTTATACACAAATAAAAAGTTAGTTTAATGAAATGATTTAGCGTAAAAAATACTATTTGGTTTAGTTTTAAGGAATAAGTGTTTTTTTTCATAAGTTGGTTATAATAATCGTTATCAAATGGACATTTAGCTCAATGTCACCGCTATGGCCCATGCTCTTTGGCTCCTACAAAACCATCTCCTTTGGACTTCACACATACGAAGGAAGAAGATGGAATTAAGGTTTCATAGATTATTTGTAGAAAAGTCCAAAGTTTTTTTGAAATTGCAAACTTTTAACACTAATACTAATACTTGAGAGCTACCAATCCTTTCTTATTGGCTTGGTTAATGTCATTTTTTAGGTGATTATCTGTTGATTGTTATTCTTGTGTATAATATGTGTTGCGATATGGTTGAGTCCTCTACCATGACACTTGCCTACTATCATTGTTACTGCTATTATTACTACTATTGCTATTATTATTATTGTTATCTTTATTCCTACTAAATTATGTATTTCTTTGTCGTAATTGCGTAAGGGTCAATAGCAAGTTATGTATGTTAAATACTCTAGTTTGAGAGGGAGTGTTAGAGTATATAGATCTTTATGTTATTCATTTATGAGGTTTCTTGTAGATCAAGCATGTGCTCTCTCATGTATAGGAGATTATATTCTCTTTTTTATAAAGTAATATGATTCTCTTTTTCCCTAACATGCTCATTCATTGGTTTAAACCTCTAAACTGAATCGAGTCAAATCAAGTTTTATGATTTGATTTGCTTTTAATATAAACAATAGTTTGGTTTGATTTGAGAATTTCGCAAAAAAAATAGTTCGATTCAATTTGTCGGTTTAGCCGAACCAAATCGAATCGATATATATATCTATAAATATCCACATCTATTTATATATATGTATCATTACATATAGGCATAACTTTATTTTTTTTTTTCAAGTTAAACTTGATAAGAGATAAACAAGTATGGCTTTAGAATATTATTATATATTATTTTAACATTATTTTCAGAATTATTTTCTAAGTTAAGAAAAACGTAATATATTTAACCATGTGTTATATTTTAGTTATTTATATGTTAATAATTTATTTGTTTAAACCTTATATATCATAATTAAAAAAATAAACAACAAACCATGAACTGAATCAATAAAAAACTCAACGATTTGATTTGGTTTTGTTAAGGATAAAATGGTTTGATTTGGTTTTGTATTAATTTCTTCCAAATCGAATCAAAATCGAATTATGGTTTTGTTCAAAATCGAATCAAATTGAATTATGTGTACCCTTTATTAATAATATTTATCTCTTTTTTCATGTTCTTCTAAAGATATATCTCTTTTTCATGTAGAAAAATAATACGTGCACAATAAAATGTTAGGCTTATTCTTGTTGATATTCTTTAAATTCCAGATCGATCAATTTTCTTTGCCTCCTATTATTGTCTAGTCTTCAACAAGAATGCACCAATACAATAATTCTAGTATAATTGGCAAAAATAATCGACTCAGTGGTCACGTGGATAAGAATTTTTCCAATAAAAAAAAGGAAAAAAAAAAGGAAAAAGAAAGGTTCATCTATTTTTAATTTGCAAGAGTAGGTCTATTCATTTTTTTACCTTTCATCTCACCTAAACTATTCTTTCATCCTACCTAAATTATGCAAGAATAGTTACTAGTCAATCATATTTCATTCATATCTCAATTGAACAACCTTTTTCCATCCTTATTAAAAAAATAATAAAACATATAGAAGTAAATGTACATTTCAAACCTCCAGTCTTATTTGGATCTAGAATAAATCTTGGAATAAACCTAAAATAGGAATTACTATTCTGTTTGGTTGTATAAAAATCAGAATAAATTCAGAATAGTAATTTTTATTCTGATTTACTTATTCTAGAATAGTTATTTCGTGGGAAGGATGGAATAAAGTTATTCTGATAAGTTATTGTGATATATGTATGTATACAATATGTTTATTTTTTGTTTAAAAATTAATACATATATAATATGATGTATATATATTTTAAATTAAATATATATCTTAATAATCAAATTGATTAGTATTAATTTATATATTTTTTACTTATTTCAATACTTATTCTGATACTTATTTTACTTTTATCCAAACCAGACTATCTTTTTATACACATATATTCATCTTTAAAAGAAAATCATTTAGAAATTGAATAGCAATACTATCATAATACTCCTATTACTTTCTATTTATTTTTATTTTTCTTATTCTACATATAAAGAAGGGTTTAAAGTCTAAATAAATGAAAAAATCACAGGCACCTTGATAAGAAAACATGCCATACATGCCATACATTTATATCATATTTGTTAGTGATCCATGTCATACTTGCAAATATCACCACACGAACTAGTGTTTGTTTCAGTATCATGTTTAAAAACAACCATGTTCTTTAACTTTCCATAAACTAGGTCAAAATTATAGTTGATTCAAATAATATGACTCAGAAAGGAAAAAGATGTCATGTTTGTTTCTCGAGAGCACTAAGATCTGGATTTATACATGAAAATCACTCAGATCAAACAGAAAGACAAAGCACGTTGAATTTCTCCTTTTAAAGCACGTGTTACATTTGTTACTGCAAGGCTGACTTAAAATTAGACGTACTTTATTCTTTTGAACATAAATGAAGTCCTCCTTGCGAATTTGGAATAATTTTAATTAATTAGCAGACAGGGATAAGATCAGGACAATAATACCTCATCTTCATCGAAAAAGACCTCTCCGTTCTGTCGTATCTCTTCACATGCATCATACGTACAACAATTTGAAAATGAATAAGAATGCAAGTACAATTCAATTTATCCTTAAAAATCACTTTCCAAATGTTCATAGATGACACTAGATATTTTCCCCTCGACTTCGTTTCATTGAATTCAAACATCTAGATCTAATGTCGAGATGGAAATGAATAGAAATGGATCAACTCCAATAAAGAAGTTGACCAAAGTACGGTAGTATCACAGCTTCTACTATTGTTCGAATACCAATCAATATCAATATTGTTAAAGATTAACTTAAACTAAAAAAAATAGAAACGTAACCACAAAATTATTTCGTAATAACACGACCGCAACCCCTGAAAAAAATGGAGATCCACCGCAAACCACTTCCTTTCACGTCTTTCTCCCAACAAAAGAAAGAGAGCGAAAAAAAATCTCACACATGACGAGGCCCAACAAAGGCCCATATAATCAAACAAACCCTATCCTCTTCTCCCAACTCCACCTCTATATAAACCTCCCACACTCCCGGCCTCCCCGCACCATCTGGAAGTCAATCCGTTCTACCCTCTTTCCCCTGTGAATCGGGCTAAAACCCTAGTCGTCACCAGATTTCCCACGCCCTCTTTCGAATCTCGCAGATCTTACTCTCTCTCACTGTTTTTCTGCCAATCCCAATGGCAGAAGTGGAGGACGGAGCGCCGGTGGTGCTAGCGAAGGCGGCGGAGGAGGCAGAGGCGCTGCCCTCGGTGGCGGAGGAGGCAGAGGCGCTGCCCGCGGTGGCGGAGGAGGTAGAGGCGCTGCCCGCGGTGGCGGAGGAGGCAGAGGCGCTGCCCGCTGTGGCGGAGGTCGGAGCAGTCGAGGCGGGTGTAGTGGATCACAAGAGGAAGCACGGGGAGGTTGAGGAGGTGGAGAAGGAGGCGGGGAAGGACGAGGCGGCGGTGGCGGATGCGGAGGTAGTGCGGGATGGTGGGACGAATGGTGTGGAGGAGAAGGTGGAGGAGGAGGATGTGGAGGGGAAGGAGGATGCAAAGAGGCAGCGGGTGGAGACCGCGGTGGATGTATCAGGTTGTTGGATTCGCTGTTCTCGGCGTTCTTTTTTGGTCTAGAGTTTCTTTCTGCATCTAGTTTTTTTTGCCTGCAATGGATGATTAGCTTATGGTTGTGGCAATGAGGTCTTTTGATTATTCGGTTGTTGATGTCTGTGTGGTTTTTTTAATTGTTTTTAGACTTTGATTTGTGTACAGATGGAATTTTAGTCTTATTCTGGTTGATCTTTTTTGTGTGTGTTTTTTGTGCAGGTGAAGGTGGGAATCAAGAAGGGGAACTGAAAGCAGATGTTCCTATTGTGGAGAATGGTACGGTTGCTTCTGCGGAGAATAATGAGCAACCCGCAGCAACGGAGGGAGGCGTGGAACCTGCTGTTTTGGTCCCTGAACACGGGGAAGCCCGTCCTACCGAGCAGCAGACAGCGACTGAGGTTCCAGCTGCCTCTAGGAAAATCGAAGTTCCCAACAATAAGGTAAATATTGGGTGAATGTGGGTAGGGAAGCTAGGGAAAGAGAGAATTCGGTTTGAACTTTGAACCTTGTTATATAGTAGATGAGCTTCTTACCTTTTCTAAGTGATCTGAATTCTTACTGTGAAATTACTTTTACAGAATAAAATGCTGCGTGTACAATGTTTTCTATTTCACTAATTACAGACCATCATTCAGGTTGGAGTCCTTATTGGAAAGGCTGGAGATACAATAAGATTCCTGCAATACAACTCTGGTGCTAAAATTCAAATTACGAGGGATGCAGATTCAGATCCTTATTCTACCACAAGACCAGTTGAACTGATCGGGAGTCTAGAGTGCATCAATAAAGCAGAGCAACTGATAAAGGATGTAATAGCTGAGGTAATATTTCAAGTATTCTTAGGTGGCATTTCAGGTGTCAGTTTTCTCAGTTTGCTGGCATTGCATTAGTGCATTTAACATGTGCTTTTCCTATCTTAGCTGTTTAAATTGAAGATGAATGTTATGCTGTATGTTTTCTTGGCAGGCTGAAGCGGGAGGATCCCCTGCTCTTGTTGCAAGGGGTTTTGGTACCGCACAGTCTGGTGCCGAACAACTTGAGATACAAGTGCCTAATGAGAAGGTATGTTCAATTCTAGGTTGACAGCTTTTGTTTTTTTGGGTTGATGCTACTTAGTGAGAACATACATCTGATGTTTCAGGTAGGCCTGATCATAGGAAAAGGTGGTGAAACCATCAAGAGCCTTCAGACCAGATCGGGAGCTCGCATTCAGGTTTGAGGATCATGTTTTGAGTTGAACTTTCTTAAGTGTGTAGTAGGTTTTTTAACTAGGTACTGATTGGCATTCTTTTTCTTTAGTTGATACCACAACATCTACCAGAGGGTGATCCATCAAAGGTTAGAACTGTACGTATAAGTGGCAACAAGAAGCAAATCGAGACTGCCACAGAAATGATTCAAGAGGTTATGAACCAGGTATTTTGTGATGCTCAGTTGATTTATTAGTTTGTTGTCATATTGAGATTAAAACCTTAAGATCTGATTTGTGCTTAATGGTATTTAAATTTTATTATTTTAATTTAATTTTTTGCCACCTACAATATTTACCAGTATTGATGTATGACGGTATAATTTTTTTACAAGTTTCTTTCTCTTTACTCTGCTTGAAGTTCTCTATGAATCCTCCTTCAAAGTCAATTTTATATCGTAACAAGATCATTTTCTGTAAATTAGAAGTCTTGTACTTCCCGAAACATGTTTATGTTTAAGGTATGTTTTGTATCTGTTAGAATACCCTATTTTGATGTTATAGATGATGTATGCTTCTGGTTGAATTTTGGTAGAATTGCATTCTGGCATTTTATGGATAATTGGGAGTTGACATTGTTTAACTGGCGAAGGGCGAGTGGTGACGATGTCTCACCTTGTTCTTTGAACAGGCAGTCCAACTTTCTTGAAACTATTCTTCTTAGGATTTTTTTTGCCCCTATTAGAATCATTTATTTTGATAATCTAGGACGATGTACACTTTCCTGGTGGATAATACATGATAAGAATTGCATTATTTGCTACTAAAGGGTAGACTAAGTGTTGTTGTAGAAATGGAGAAGATGGAATTTGGGGATTGCCTCATTGATTAGCGTTGTTGTAAAAATGCCAATGGATTGGCAGGAGAGATGTGCGCTATGATAATAAAGGATCTCTTAAAATGACTAGTTTGGAGTTGCTTGTTTCATAGCTTATTGATAGCTTAAGTTTCAGCTTGTTATCCTAACTAATAAAATTCAGCATATGTTTTTGTCTATTCCTCTATTCAATAAAATTAAAATGTTATCTTGTAAATGTTTTTAAATTGACATATCTGTATAACATATACAAGTTTCTTAGCTTAGTATGATGTAAGAGTATATGTTCTCATTATACATCTCCTCATCGTTAATTTTTATCAGAGTATTAAGGTGAACTTTTGCTTCTTGTTATTATCAAATTATAGTGTTTAGTTTTTGTCTAGTGTTAGTCAATGATCCTGTATATTTGATAAGCTTGAGTGAGCAATTAGTTATCTCAGTTGCTTAAACACATTGGAGGGTCTCTTGACTTGATAATCATCATGTTCAAAGAATTGTAAGTTTTATGTATTAGGTGCCAAAGTAATTTGCAGTATTGCATGAGTGCAGTGTGAAAACTATGTAGGAAAATGTTATTGCTTGATGACACATTAATGTTCTAACCTCTTGATGACATTGTCACCTGATGATTTTGGAAATGAGAGCTTGTCTATCTGGTTAACATGTAAAAGCCTGGACTCTTCATGCATGATCCACGTGAAACTCACTTGATGCCCATTACCATGGTTTATTTATCTTGAAGGTGCCAATTTGGAATTGGTTGGCTTTCATAATGCAGATGTGGCTACATTGGTTTCTTGGTGTAGCAAATCACCACAATTCTTCATTCATCCACCGAAGAGGATATCAGGAAATAACTGTTGCATTTGAAGCGTACTTAGTGGGTAAGAATGTCTTGAGACTTAAAATCCAGATTATCAGTAAGTTATCATAATGACTTTCGAGTCCTAAATGTGCCATGCCGAGACCATTGCTTGTAAAAGTAATCTGATGAATTGATGTCGTTCTTATGCCATCGATGTAGATCTATATGTTCCATGAATTGCTTTGGTGATGCATGTCTCAACATTCCAAAAGTACCTAACTATACCTACACTAGTATTGTATAGGAGAAATTATTTGTCCACTGATGTTGATGTGCTCACTAATTGAAAATTCGTTATCACTGATATACGGTACTGTTGTTTTTTAAGCTGTAGCAAGTTATCTGGCTTGTTTACAATAGGAGACCTTAATGTCCACAGTTACTGATGCATCTGTAACTCCTAATTGAGAACTCATTATCCCTTATAAACTATATGAATGAAGTTGTTTTCTCAAGCTCTAGGTCTAGCTAGTGAGCTGCACTGTAAATAATTAGTCTGG
>JAMKQA010006168.1:0-15552 GCA_024699735.1 Posidonia australis | reverse complement strand
GCCGCTACGAGCTCGGTGACCCGAACAACTAGGTACAACTACCCAGGCTCAGCCTACACCGGCGGTGACCCGAACAACTAGGCTCAAAGGCCCAGGCTCAGCCTACACCGTCTACTAGCTCGTGAACCACAATCTCTTTCCACAACACATTATTAGTGTTCTAAAACTCTTTCCAGTTTTAAAGAAAACCATTTCCATTCATTCTGTTGCAGGACTCTATTCCTTGCAACCCACAACCCTCCACTGGGGTCACCACACCGGCTATCACAGCCACAACAAACTATCAATTGGGTCTCAAGCCCAAAAACCACACAAAACCATCTTTTAAATCATTTATAGGGTCAAAAACCCAAAAACCACGCCCAAATCCACAATTTGGGGCACCACATGCCTCCATGTCATCACATGAGGCAAAACACCCATCAAGCCATAAAACCACTTAATATCATCAAAAGGTCACACATACGACCTAAGCATCCCAGGGCAAAATCGACAGACCGTTTTCAAAACGGTATGTCGTTTTTCCCTGTTTCGGCATTCCGAACAATTTCGGTATGCCGAAACCCTGTCAGAAAAACCAGTCCCCCACTAAAACAGACGACCGAAATCATCCGATCGACCGAAATCCCCTGATTCGGCCGACCGAAACATTTCGGTCTTCCGAATCAGTGGTCCAGGGAACCACCTGGGAGCAAAACGGTATTCCGTTTTCAAAACGGAATGCCGTTTTCTGCTGTTGCAGAAGACCCCCAAGCCACAGTCCTCATTTTCTTCCCCAAGTGGGAGTAAGGATCAGACCCCTCCACAAAAATCCATAAAACCTCATAAAAACATGGGGTGTAGACCCTCTAGTCTACTTCAATACTCCTTAAACCAATCACAAATCCACTAAGCATGCTGCCCTAACGAAAATCATCAAGGCATAGAGCTCAGAAATAAACACTGTAGCATGCTTCTCATACATCCATGAAAATCACACGAAAAACCCACAAATCAACATGATAGCTTCATAACATGTTGATCCATACATTCTCAATCACATACCAATTTTCTACAATTTTTCATGCATTTAATCCTATTTTATGCATAAAACCTACATTTAACCCAAAATGGGCATAAGGAGGAGTAGGAGGTCGCGTACCTTATTCGGGCTACCGGCGACCCTTACCCCACTCCGACAAGCCTCCACGAGCTCTAGCGAGACGTCCGGATGGCTCAGCTCACCACCTCCTCCCACAGTCGCGTGCACCACAACTTCCTTTCTTCCCTCCTTTCCTCTCTGCGCAGCACACTTCCTCCACTCCGCCACTGCCTCCCCCTCTTATCTCCATCCCCATCAACATGGCGCCGGCCACCCATCCCGTCGGACGAGATGGGGAGGCACAGGCCTCCGTCGGTGGTGGCACGGGAGGGAGAAGAAGAAGACAGAGAAGAGATGGCGGAAGGTAGGGCTCGCGGAAAAGAAAGAAAAAGAGGAAGAAAAGAAAAGAGAAAAGAATGGCATGCAAACCGAGACAGCTGTGCATCCTCCAACCGGACCCCAAATAGGTCCCAAACCACAACCAGATGCACAGAAAACCACCCACAACCACACACAACCAATAAACAACAGATTATCCATTAATAAGCCATTAAATACAATATTACAAATAATACATGGTTTATTATAGAAGTCGATAATCAGGCCCTGATGTTACACTAGAGTTTATTGTGAATTTATGAGAATTTATGGTGGATTTATGCCTTTTATGCCGATAGTTGTGTTTTGGGTCGTTTTGACCCTTATGTCTTTGTGTTTTTGGTCAGTCGTTTCTCTCCCTTCTCTTTCTCTCTGGCTATCTAGTTCCGCCTGGATTCTTTCTTTCCTCTTCTTCCTCTGGCGTGCCGTTCCCAGCATTATCTCTTGCTCCCTTATATGCCCATCGCTTCCTTGTCCTCCATGGTTGACAACACCGTTGAGAATCCCGACGAATCGATGAAGGAGGTATGGCGGAAGGCTGTGGGTCACTGTGAAGGGCAGTGAACACTGTGCAGAGTTGACTTCGACCGCACACTAGTCCCACACACGTACACGTGGCACATACACCGATCCAAAATATCACACAAAAGGGAATTGCCAGAGACAAATTACATTAACAGAGAGAGCATCAAAGGTAATATAGTATTATTATTAAGTTAATTATCCATATTACATTAACTTAATTGCATTCATTCTGGATAATATAGGCATAGATATTACAAACAGTCTTAGATTTGAGAGTGTTGTTGAGAGGTTCCAAATATTAACTTTTTGCGGACATCTTCGTGTTCTTCTGTTGTTGTACTATTTGTTTCCTATTGCAAAAAAAGTACATTAATAATGGTAAAATTATCTAAAACATGTATATAGCATACATTATTTTGATAATATTCGAAATGCAAACAACAATAGCTTATAAACATGGCACAATCATGGATTAGAGAAAAATTATAGTATTTTAGATACACAAATCCGTTGTTGTTCTTCTCTTTTGTTGTAATAGCATCTCCTAGTAGGTATTCATAGGAAGCACAGACAACATAAAGGCAAGCAGCGCAGCAGGACGACAACAATGCTGATCTCCCTTCCATCTAAATTTAGACCTTGTAGATCTTATAAGCTCCTAGAGGTGCACTCACAGCATTCATCCACAACAAAAGTAGAATTTTTGGGTTTTAAACTAGAAGCTGTCAATAATCTTGGATACCAAAAGATTATTCTGAAAGAACAAAAAAAAAATTGCAGGAAAGGGATAGATTCATACAATTCTTCTGAGGTACTCATAGTTGGGATTAGGCTATAGACCAACTTCATTCTTTCTAGGTGGGGATGTTGCATTAGCTCCATTATTTCCTAGGGTCTTCTTTTCATCTCTGGCTTTGCTGAAAATAACCGTGAATCCTTCAGCTGACGTAGGATTGTTCACATCCCATTCCCCAAACTTCAGCAATGGCCGGCCCACAAACACAAAACATAGCTTCATGATACAAACAGTAACAACAATACCCCAATAACCATATATTCTTCTTTTTCCCAACTTTGGAAATTTCCCTTGTCCCACAAGGGAAAGATGTGGATGATGAAAACATTATAATAGCAACAAGAAATTTAAAGAAGCTAGATACTCTTTTCGAGGTAATCAGTATGTTTTTCATTGGGCTCGTTATTTTCTTGCAACTGGTGCACCAAAACATATTATGGTACAAAAGTCCTAATCATCTAAAATTTTCAACTACTCGGAAAGGAGCATTGTTTCCGATAATGAGAGATTTCAACCATGGAAGTGCTCCAACGATTAGTCCAACAAGCTGACAAAAGTCAAGAATCGTCAGTGTGAGATTGTTTTGGCCCTCAAGGGTAGTTCAGAACAAAAGAGTAATCTAGTTTAGAAAACGTACAACAGGACATGAAGGAGGTTGCATTAACTCCTTGACTACATGGTCAACAACCCCTTTGAGTTACTGACACCATTGTATTATTTTGCTCCTTAATTTTTGGCCCATGATACTCTGCATTGGGACACAACGTATAGCATCCAAAATTGATGATGCAATTGGAGTCCTCAAACGAGTCAAAATAATTATAAAATAAAAATTAAATCCATAATCTAAATATCCATCATTAAAATGACAATGCATTAATAAATCTGCAAATTGATTCATTTCAAATTAAATTGAAATCCACAATCTAAATGTTGATGTATTAAACTAAATTGAAGTCTACTTTCTAAAAATTAAGAAACTTGACCAATAAATAACTCAACGTCTAAATTTCAAATATTTAGAAATAACTCTAATTTAATGCATAATGTCTCTTTACACTAACATCTTCACTTCTTCAATAATTCAACCTGTATCAAGGAAAAGATAATACAAGTTAGATGAGTATGTTCAAATCGGTAGAAGTGAAGTGTATACATATAAGAAAGTCATTAACAACTCTAACGTAGAAGACAAATTAAATACACTTACATAATTCCGAACCCATGCCACATGATTTGAAGCTGCATCACCTATGGTTTTCATATGCCCATACGGTCTAAACAAAGGCGTAGACGAGTCGATAAAGGATTTAATAGTTACTTCACACCATCCAACTCCTAATGGACGTCCACCGACAACTTCATCTGGTTTCTCACTTAAAAGAAAATCCTTTGCTACTCTACCTATGTCGGGATAGGATAACTTGCATGGTATGCATTGCAACTATATTTATGAAACAAAATTAGCACTTGAATCCACATAACATGGCAATTCAAATAGTAATTCTTGAAATATTACAATGCTATCTTTTAGAGGTTGAACTCGTTTTTGTGTTATATTAATTGGATCATTGGTAGGCTTTCTCTTAATGGCCTGCAACATTGATTATGTTATGCAAAGATTCAAAGGAAGAAGGAGAAGAAATCAGAAAGCACACATAAACACAAGAATTTACGTGGTTCCCCAAATGGGTACGTCCATGGATGGAGAGCGGGAGGAGGTTGTTCCACTAGATCAAATGGGGATACAAATGTGTTCTACCAAATTGGGTGCCCTAGCCAAGCTTAAATACTTGGGCACCCCAAATGGTCAAAAGATCAAAATACCCCTAGTACAAGTTATAACCAAATTCAAGACACATATTCAACAAACTCCACCTTGTCTTGAATTACAACCTCCACCTCGAGCTGAGCTCTCCATCACAATGACCCACGAGGGGTCAGCAGCATCCATATATGTTGAGCAAGTCCAAGCAATGTTTGAACTTACTCTCAACCACCCATTTCGTGAATATGTCGGCTGGATTATCTCTTGTGTTGATCTTCAAAATCTTTATCCAGTCTTCATTTGAGGAAGTGATACCTGACATCAATGTGTTTCGTACGATCATGAAACATGTTGTCCTTTGTCAAACAAATTGCGCTGAGACTATCACAAAATATATCTGCTTTATCAAAACGCAGACGAAAGTCTCCCAACAGCCCCTTTAGCCAAATCCCTTCCTTTACAGCTTCTGTCATTGCCATGTATTCAGCCTCGGTGGTGGAAAGTGAAACCGTAGGTTGAAGTGTAGACTTTCAACTGACAACTGAATCCGCAACTGTAAAGACATAACCTGTCAAAGATCTCCTCTGATCAACATCACCTGCAAAATCTGAATCTGAATATCCAGCTATGTTGCAACTATGCTTGTTGCCATAAATCAGCTCAATATCAGACGTTCCCTTCAAGTATCTGAAGATCCTCTTCACGGCCTGCCAATGGTCCTTCCCCGGATTGGACATAAACCTGCTTACAAAACTAAGAGGATAAGCCAAATCTGGGCGAGTACATACCATTGCATACATTAAGCTTTCAATGGCCTACGAGTATCGAACACGCTTCATGTATTCCTGTTCAGATTGCGTCTGAGGTGCCATAGCTGAAGACAAACGTAAATTCCTGTCATACGGGGTTCCAACGGCTTTGCTAGAAGCCATACCAAATTTCAGATTGTTGGAGTTTGGCGACACCCAGTTGACACAATGGAGGTTGGAGGACATGGGTACTTGAGGTTGCGACAACCAATGGTAGTGTCAGAGGAGGGGAGGAGGTTGGAGTAGTGGCGAGGCTTGGGATCAGGCAGATGACTAGGATGTGAGGGAATTAGGGGTGCTGCATCGTGTAGTTGTGTGGATGGGGCCATGATAGCTTTTATGGAGGATTTGAGGGAGAGAAGTTGAGATTTCGACCGTCGAATGGGGAAAGTGCGTGGGAAAAGGGACAGAGGGCTAGGAGAAGTCTTTGAGGTTTCAGAATATATAGGTATGTCTTATAATTAATTAGATATGTTAATTATTTAAGTATGTAATTGAATACTTCAATAATTACCTTCGTGGGTATTTTCTGCAGGGACCTCAGACACAAATTGACATGTATGGTTTCTGTCAACTAAAGCATCCATTTGAGTGACTTTTCCTTGTTTTACTCAATATGTTAACTGTACAACCCTTGCTACCCTTAACAATCAAATTCTTTATATTTTCTACAAATTTTTACTTCGTGGGTCCTTTGAACCTATTGGCTTATTGGTAACCGATACATCCAAGTACTTTGCATCGTGTTGTTTCGCTCGTGTCACTTAATTCCCGGCTTTCCTGGGACTTAATCCCTTTCTAACTTAGAACCCTCCAGGGAGTTGTAAGATTGATTGATTGGATACCTAATTACCATAATCATTCTACAGAACTACTTCTATGAGAATGGATAATGGTCAAGTACAAGTCTACCACATAAAACAGTACAATCGGTCGCTATTTTGCAAGATCAGGATTGAAGACATATCAGGTAGTTAAATGGAATTATGTGCGGTTGGGTACATCTTGAGAGTAGAGCTCCTATCTTACATGGAGTCATCTCTTGGATAGAATTATCCATTTGTAGTCTTCATAACCCATTTTAAGTACGTACGACCGTGAACTGGGTTCTCTTGGCCTTGAGCCACAACCCAGCTCCTTCAAGGTCTACTAGTAGATTGTAAAACTCAAGTAGGAGAAACATATACATGCATCATTATATTAAAAATGAGAATGGATTAAGACCGACATGCCACTTTAACTAATTATCACTTCTGCTAATTTCGTTGAGCTCATCAATCAAGCTACCCACAGCGATCCAAGATGACCCTCCTTCCACCACAGCTTTCCTCCCTTTCTCTCCAAGTTCTCTGGCCTTTCTCCTCGTGCTGTTGCCTTCGCCGACGTCGAAGCTCATCACCTGATTTATTGCTTTAGCAATCACACTTGCCTCTATCAGTGGCCTTTCCTCCGCCCGAATCGTCCACACCTTCGCCCCTACGTCCACGCCGACTCCCAACAGCTCCACCACCAGCTTCTCGTTGTAGAACTGCTCCGCGCCATTCGGCCACGCCACCATGGGCACGCCGCGGGCACACATCCCCTCCAGCAACGAGTTCCACCCGCAGTGGGTCACGAACCCACCCACCGCTGGATGACTCAGTATCTCCACCTGTGGGGCCCACTCCCTCACGACCATTCCCTTCACTTCACCATGCGACGCAACACTAACAAGGCTCGTCGTCGACGTAATACCATGCACGTGATCATCAGAAGCCATCACGGTAACATCACCTCCGAAAACAGTAGATATCCACTCGTCGCAATCGCTAGCCTTCCCCACGACCCAAACGAATGGACGATTCGACGAGACCAGCGCCGTCGCGATCTCGCCTGATTGGGCCACGGTGAAGTCGCTCAGGCTACCGAAACAGACGTAGACCACCGAGTCGGGCTTGTTCGAGTCGAGCCAACTCGTCAGCCCTGAGCGAAAGCTTTGGTCAACGTACAACTCATTTGGGACGGTAGTAGAAGACAAGAACAAGGGTCCAACATGCCACATCTTCTTGCCAATGATGTTTCTGTAGTGATCAATATAGTCAGACTCCATCTCGTAGAAGCTGTTGACGACTACGCCATAGCTCCGGTCATCGGCCTCCCAGATCTCCTCCACCAGATCTCTGAAGATCGTAGGCGACCTCAAGATGTCCGGGATCTCGGACTTCGTGAGCTCGACCCGGTCCGGGAGTCCGGGGACGACGAAGGAGCTGTCGCGCTCGGATTGATCTAATTCTGTTCTCGTGCATTGAAATTTCCGGTTGAAGTTCTGTATGACGCACAGGGAGAAGGCACTCGTGCCGTGGAAGACGAGCCTCGGGATGTTGAGCTCGAGCGCAACGTCGTTGGTCCACGGGAAGAACATGTCAGAGACGATGCAGTCGGGGCGGTGGGCGTCCAGGAGTTGCCGGAAAGGGCCACGGAGGGTGGGGAGGGATGGGAGGGTCTTTATGAGCATGTCGTGAGAGGTGGGGATGTCTTGTGGTGTGTTTTGTGGGGATGGGAGAAGAAGGACTTGGACTTGGGAAGGTGGCGTTGGTTGGGAGATCGTGCAGTGGCGTTGAAGGAAGGAGTGGCTGATGGGAGTGCAGATGATGGTGGATTTGACTCCACGGGAGGAGAAGAGGTTGGCCATGTGGATCATTGGGATCATGTGGCCTGCTTCCATGAATGGGAAGAAGAAAATGTGAAGAGGATTATTAGCTGATGCTGCTGGTGTTCCCATGGCAGAGAGAGAGATAGAGAGAGAGAGAGAGAAAGGGGTAGGGAGTTTGCAGTGAGAGGAGGGAACGTGGTTCAACAAGCGACACAACGGGGATATTTTATAGGCAAAAGATCATTTAAGGTTCATGCATAGGTGGAGCCACTTCGTAGTTAAATAAATTCCCATATTTTATATAGCTATCAGAGTCATAACGCGAATATTTTTTATTTTTAGTTATTTTGTATTTTTCAATTTTTTGTTATTTTCTAAAAAACATTTTCATTATTTAATCATTCATTATTTTATTTTATTTTATTCTATTTTTCTCATAGGTCCAACACACATGAGTCTAGACTCTAGATTGCGAATGTTACTTTCTTTACACACTTGAAATTAATATTCGATCAGGAAAAGGAAGTTAACTTGTGTCGACATCTACTTTTTAAATCTTTTCTGAAAAAAAAAAATGAACTTCGACAATGTTGACTTTAAGCCAACTTATTTTTTCTGTCATATATGTATTTATAGAGAATCCTCATATGTGAAGAAGATAAGAGATGGTCGGTCCAAAGTCAAGTGACTGTTTTAAATGACTTAATCGTGTTTGAATAAATTCCAAAATCTAAATAGACTACCATTTTATGTTCTATAATATATATTAGTTTCACACTTTTTTCACCAATAATTAAAAACACTTTATTCAACAACTGTAATTTTCTAAAATTTAGTTAATCTTGAGACCTTTGGATAAAGATGTTATGGTAAGCACATTCGAATGAAAATTTAATCACATGTGCATTATAATCTAATAATAGTCATTAACTGTAATATTAATCTTTGTTTGTGTGGTAGTGATTAACTCCAATAATACTTTAATATAATCCAAAATATTTAAAAAATTAATAATTAAAAGATGAGTGTATAGTAGCCGTTGACTGCTAGGAAATATGTAACCATTCATTAAAAAAAAGTTGACTGGGAGTAACAGACAACAACTCTTTCTTATAATAATTTATATATAGACAAAATTATTTGTCGCTACATGCTACAATTAATTGAAATTTTCATGGAAATGGCGTCTTTTATATTCTCTCTTACTTCCCCATGAGATTTCTCCTCTACGTCTCATTTTTGCCTTTATAAAATGATGTAGACGGAATTTATAGCCAAAATACTGGAAGAAATTATAAAGTATTACGTTTGAAATTTCAGGATCGAGACAGGTCCTTGTTTTTATTGAGAGTCATTATGCCTTGAAAGCAAACCATGTGGCCAACACTGCACAGAAACTCAAAATCAACTCGACCAACATGGTCCACACGGTAGAAAAATGAACCATCCAAATAGTTCAAACTCCAAACATAGTCTGAGATAGACGATATCGAGCAAAGAGTCAAGTGATAATTTCACAGTTAATCAGTGCAAGAAAGAGGAGGTGACCGATAGGGGGTCATTGTGCAATCTTTTTTCAACATAATCTATTAAATCTTACGAGTAACAAAGATTGCATTTGGAAATATTTTTTGTAACACCGTTTATTAAGAAAAATTAGTTTTTTCTTAAACTAGACTATTTCACCTTTTTCCTCATCTCCTCCTTCTTCTTCTTCAACGTATACACACACACACACTCACACACACAGCATTGTGAGAGGGAGATAGTGAGGATGTGAAGCAGTCGTCGGTGGCTGGATTCGCTCGTCGACGTTGAATAGGTACACATCTCCTGTAGAACCTCTCTTTCATTTGTTGTGCAGTTCAATTCGTAGGAACATGTTAGTGTGAATTAGATTAGCATGGATACCTGGAATGAGTTTAGCCAATTTATAAAGATTTTATGAGATTTTATTCCCTCTTTAATGGCTACCCTGTAACTCCAGTGAACAACGCCTATGAGCTTCTCTTGATGATTTCTCGAGTCACAGGTGATGATTCTCGTCGATTATTCTTGTTCCTAACTATAGGAATTGATGAGTTCTTCAGTTGGTGTAAGTTTTGTGATTTTTGATTGTTTATATGATTTTTAGTTTCAAAAATTTAATCTTGGTTTATACTATTCAACTAATTGTTTCCTTGGTGATTTCTTGAGATTTGGTCGTTGGATCTTTGTGATCCTTGCACCAAATTGTAGGGCTCATCAAGACCTTCAATTTTGTATATAAGTTTATGAGTTTTGGTGCCCTGTGTAGGTGGTGGCCGACGTTGAACGACAGTAGCTATGTTGGGTGCTCTGGCTTGCGCTTGGAGGTCATTTGTTTGAGCTGGACCGCGTGTGGGATGTGTGGGAAGGTCACGCGGGTTGGCGCATGTTGTGTGCCCAACTAGGCCCACTTTCAGTAGGATTTGGGCCCAGATTTTTGTGATTTGGGGTGTTGTCAGCCAGTGTCTATACCTTGTTGGTGATCTTGGAATATGAATGCTTAGGATAATCTTTATATATGACTTAGGAATTGCCTAGAAACAAGTTAGTAAGATTCCCTTAGGTGATGGGTAGAATAATAAACTATAGAACTTAGAAATACTAAGCTCTCCCCTTTAATAGTGTAGAGTGGACATTAGGTTTATATTCAACCTTAGGACTAGGGATTCGGGCATGGTGTGCTGAATTAGGTATTTAGTAGCACTGTTTAGGTGTAGGTTTTATTGGTGTCCGGTCTTATAAGTCAAGTGGGACTTCAAGGCCATATTTTGTGGTATTTTGTGATATTGCCTTCATGGTTTTCGAAATGATCTTGAAAAAGGATTTTGAAAAGGAAGTGTATTATTTTGCAAAGGTTTTGGAGACGTAGAAATACTTTGAAAAGTGGTTTTCAAAGGATTTGGAAAAGTCGATTTGGGTTTTGTGGTTTTTTGCATGGTTTCCTTGTGTATTTTTTTGCACGATTTTTGTTGATACTTCTAAAATGTTTTCAAAACTGTTTTCCAAAAGAGTTTTGGGAAAAAAAGAAATACATAGTTTTGCATAGAATTTAGAAAGAGCTTTTCATGGATTTCTATTTGTTGTGAAACCAAGAGGCGGAGGCAAGTGCTCATCGGATCTTAGAAGTTTGATACTCCTTGATTGTTGTTCACAAGGCTGAGGCTGAGGTCCGCAAGTCAAGGTACTGGCTGAACTTAGAAGTATGAGACTCCACTTGTTCCGATACCGATGATCCAGAGTACTGACAATACGTGGTGCCATCATAGCAGTGGACCTAGAAGATTTGAGACCTCTATGTGGCTAGACATGATATCCTAGTCAGTACGGGTTCCGAGATTGGTAGGAACCACGTGGCCGACAGGCTACACTGATAAGGGGTAGTGAGACCTCTAAGTGGTCGGGTACACGTCCTAGGTCGTGGTTGTCGAATTACTGTGACATTAGCATGACAGGGCCCTAGGGTGAGAGATACCTAATCTTTCCCTTAGTGCCAGTGCTGGCTCGGTCTAGGGTAGGAGGCCTCAGGTTCACGGACATCAAGGGGCATTATGAGGACGCACCGTGTGTGTGTACTATATGAGATATAACGAGGCTTGTGAGTCGGGGCGGTTGGACTTCTACACAGGGTGGTTCACTACAACAGTGCAGTTGAGAGGAGCAGGAGACTCCAATAGCTGCTTGTCACTAGTGTTGGTTGCTTAACTCCTACATAGGGTGGTTCACTATGGCAGTGCAGTTGAGAGGAGCAGGAGACTCCAACAACTGCTTGTCGCCAGTGTTGGTTGCTTGGCGCTAGGTAGCACGACACAGTGTTGATGATCCTGCCGAGGAGATAAGGACGTCAAGACAGGCAAGTTGTGGCTATTCGTGGTAGTGCAGTGAGTTCGGGGCTCTAGTCCCCTACAATTGTGTAAAGCCCCAAATCCAAGCACGCTACCTAAATAGTATCATAACCTAATTACAATAATTAGATGATTAAAATAACTGGGAAGGGTCAAACAACTACCCAAGAACGATGTGTGGCTAGTGGCTCTAGAAACT
Organism: Posidonia australis; assembly: GCA_024699735.1. Lineage (NCBI taxonomy): Eukaryota > Viridiplantae > Streptophyta > Magnoliopsida > Alismatales > Posidoniaceae > Posidonia > Posidonia australis. The sequence goes on along the minus strand of JAMKQA010006168.1, from coordinate 3,495 downwards.
CGAGTACTAGAACCCGAATTGTACTCCAACAGTTGTCCACCTAAAAAGGCAAAAACACAAACAACAAGACATGCGTGAGTGACATCTAAGTCACCCAGTACGCGACCACAAAAGAAACCACAGCAAAAACTACCAAAAATCTCGAGGAAACTCTTTATCTCAGTTAAACAAAACCAAAACTAATTTGTCGATAATTACTCAAAACCGGTTCACAGAAAACTTGGAATTCATTCCAAAACAAAAAAGCCATGGGAATCTTTTTGCTAAGACCATGCCTTCTTAAACATTTTTTATTTTATAAATCAATGCATTTGAAAATCTTATGCATCTCAAGAAACCACATTCTCGACCAAATCCAACCTAAAACAATAAATCCACATTTGGCTAGCAACTGGTTCAAAACTATAACTCATCTTAGTTAGAAGCTGGCTAAATCCATAAGCCAAACACAAACCATTTCTAGCCTAAAACCACAACACACACATCAATCATAAATCACTAGTGTCACCTTGATTAAAGATGACCAGTGCATAAGCAGAAGGCAAGGTACAAACCGCTCCAACCTGCACTGCTGCGGTACCTTTCCCCGTGCAGGAGGATGACTGCCTCGGCCAATAGTCCTCAATCTCATTTATTTTACATGCACAAGAATATGCCTTTCACGGCACCCCAAAAGTGTCTAGGCACCTGGTACTCTCATTCCCAAGTCCAATCAACACAGTCTCAATTGGGAGTAACCTGGCTTCTTTCAACCGCCCTCCAAACCTCGACAGCCACGCAATGTCGTGGATTCGGAACCTCGACAACCACGCTTGGGCCGTTCTCATCAAGGTCCACAGCCCCTACCAGTATTACCCTATCACTACAGGGATTCAGAACAACACACAATTCACTTTCCTAAACATTAGGGTTTTTCTTATAAAAACCTCATTAATCTTGGAAACATTTCCATATTTACCTCATATCATTAACATAGATTTACTATCATCAATACATGCTTAAAACATCATTAAAGCACTTCAACTCTAAATGGGTCTCATGCCCAAAATCATGTCATTTAATTAAATTCTAGATTCCTCCATGCCTTCAACATAGGAAACATCATTAATACATGCCCATTATCCATTTAAAACCATTTGTTCTTATTTTAAATACACATTTAGTCATATGGGCTAGGGGCCTAGTTCGACAGACCGAACCAGATCGGCATACCAAACTTGACATCTAACACCTAGAATGGTCAACCGAAATCGAGACTCGGTCGTCCAAAAATCCCTACTTCCGACAATCGAAATACCATCATCGGTTGATCGAAATTCCTTAAAATGAAAGATCAGATGTTTTTGGTCTACCGAATTTGGGTTTCTAGTCGAATACTAATAGCAAAACGGTATGCTGAACCCAATTCGGCATACTGAAATGCCCATTTCCAGAAAAAACCTTCCCTGAGCCCTAGCCATCCGTTCACCAGAATTGGGAACTCCGACGGACCCATTTCCGACCAACCACAAATCACACTAAAATCACCAAGTGTAGGGCACTAAGTCTCCTACCATTTGGGACAAACATCATTCAAATCCATTCATCATAACTCTTGGAATAAAATCAAAACCAACAAGAGCGCAAAACCCATAACATGGCATATCATTCATTAAAATCCATAAAATTCATCCTAACCACTAGATCTCTACTCATTCATGCTATTCATCACATTCCCATCATTTCTACCATTTTTCCATGATTTAACATGCATTTTTGCCATTTTCAGGCCAGTAAACCATTTATCCAAAATGAGTAGAGAAGGAGGAAAGGGGAGGTTGCGTACCTTGCTCGACACTCCGGCGAGCTACTCGCACCCTGACGAGCCTCTTCCTGCCTCCAATGAAGTCTCTCCCACAGACAAATCATGCACACAAGGCTCCTATCCTCCGACACACAGGCACCTCTCTCCCTTACTCTCGCTTGCCACGACCCTCTCCTCCTCATTCTCCCCTCCCATTTATCTCCTTCGCCTCCTCGAATCCCGTCGGCCCTCCTCCGCTTGAGATGACAGTGGAGTAGATGGGATGAACACGGGGTCACAACGAAGGCACGGGTGGTGAAGAGAGGAAAGAAAAAGAGGAAGAAGACGAGGGCTCGTGAAGGAGAACTGTGCTTAGGTTGACTGGGGTCCAACTCAAGTCCCACATACTCAAGCACAACACTAGAATTGCACAACCAGGGAAATAACCCCACAAGCTACCAAGAGAGGGACATCACAACAACCACCTAAATTAAATCAAACTATCCATTAGTAAACTATATTCAAATATTACAATTAATTACATGATTTACAACAAAAATGGATAATCAGGCCTAGGTGCTACATCCTACCCCCTTACAAGAATTTCGTCCCCAAAATTCAGCTCTGGTAAAACAAGTAAGGGTACTGTCTCTAGATGTCCACCTCACGCTCCTAGGTAGCCTCCCTTGTACCATGGTGTTGCCACTAAACCAACACCAATGGGATCACTTTATTCCTGCGGACTTACTCTTTCCTATCCAGTATTTGTACTGCATTCTCGATCATAGACAGGTCCTCCTGTAGCTCCTTTGGCTGCATTAGTATCACTTGGGACGCATCGGCCAAGCACTTCCTAAACATGGACACATGGAAGGTGTTGTGTACACTAGCCAGCTCTAGAGGTAGATCTAATCTGCACGCCACTTCACCAACTTTCTTGGTAATCTGATACGGTCCGACATACTTAGGGCTCAGCTTGCCTCTTTTCCCGAACCGTATTACTTCTTTGGTTGATGACACCTTTAGGAAAATGAAGTCTCCCACCTTGAATTCCAGAGGTCTCTGCCTCCTATCTGTATAACTTCTTTGCCAACTCTAGACAGACAACAACCTCTTCCTAATCAGGTCCACCTTACCCTCATATGCTGTACAATCTTAGGCCCAACTAACGGTCTCTCACCCACTTTACTCCAGCAAGTGAGTGTCCTACAGGGTCTGCCATACAATGTCTCATATGGTGCCATCCCAAACTAGCGTGGTAACTATTATTATATGCAAACTCGATCAGAAGCAAATGATCCTCCCAGCTACCACCATAGCCAAGGCGCAAGTCCACGGCATGTCCTCTAGTGTCTAGATGGTCCTCTCTGTCTTTCCATCCGTCTAGTGGTGAAAAGCCATACTAAAACTCAAAACAGTACCAAACACCTCTCGTAGCGCTCCCCAGAACCTTGACGTGAACCTTGTGTCTTTGTTAGACACTAGAATACCATGCAATCTAACAATCTTTGCCACATACTGTTGGATCGAAAGGCCTCTCTAGAGGGGGTGAATAGAGAATATTCAATTTCAGAATTACTTTGCCTACTTTTTGTAATTTAATAGTAATTGCAGACAATGGATATTATTAACTAAATTTAATCAAGATTTTCTACTTATGCAACTAGTAAACATACAAGAAGAGGATGAGAGAAAATGATATACACAGAGAA
>JAMKQA010006167.1:0-14610 GCA_024699735.1 Posidonia australis | reverse complement strand
ATATTTATGTGATTTATGGTTAATAAACATAATTTTATTTTGACACGATTATTACCTGATTTAACACGATTGGAACTGATTGAACCCAGTTAATACACGTTTAACATTAATAATAGATTATTAAGCATATTATTACCAAATTGAATACAAATATATTTAAAATTATTGTATTGTTAGTAATCAAGTATAATTTTTCCACAATACAAGAAATATTGGTAAAAAAAGGGTAGACACGATAACACGATAAGTACACAATACGACCCAATTGACAGGTCTAAACCAAGTAGTATCATTTTTAGTAGTTCGGCTTAGTTTTTCAAATTCAGTGGTTTAGTTTAATTTGAAATTTCTTCAAACCAAATCTAATATAGATAATAGACTATATATGTTATAATGTTAATATGTATATTTTGTTTTTGTATTTAAAAGAGCTAGGGTTTAGATTGTAGGTTACAGGATTGCCATTTTGCCTCCCTTTCCTCTTCAGTCTTCACTCATCCAGTCATCCGCTGAACCGTCCCCTTCTTCCCCTTTTCAGATCTCTCCGTGAGAAAATGAGAACCAGTCATCACTCATTCACCATTCTTCCTCCTCTTCCTCTTCGCTCATGTCGGAACACCCCCGTCTTCCCCTTCTCAGATCTCTCCGTGAGAAATTGAGAACCAATCATCACTCATCTGCCATTCTGCCTCCATGTCGTTGCCATTGGCAGACCAGACTCCCTCTTCCTTTGTGTTGTCGCCACCGTCGGTAGACCAGACTCCTCCACACCACCGTTGATCTTGTCGCCAGTATACTGAACATACATTAGAAAAAAATGTGGGTGTAAAATATTGCACCCTTTAAAAAAAAATCTAAGTGTAATTTTTATGGACATGTCTTTCTAATCTATAAGTTTCTTCGATTGATTTTTCAAGAATACTGGTGTAAAAGATTGCACCCTAAGTATGTCTACGAAAGGGTTTTTAGGCAAATTCCTTTACGAGATTCGTTGAAAAGAGCGCAAATTAGAAAGCAGGATTTTGTTAGTACCAAACACAAAACTACTCTGTGACATGCAACGTATTTAATGGGTCAAAAGATTCAATACAATTGCCCTGGATTCTTGCCAAATAAATGCTAGGTGATTTGATTTTACTAGTAATCCAATGAATTATGAGTCATGTCCTGCTTTGACATGTTATTTCCTATTACTTTTGTCATCTTGTATTCCATATTTGTAAGTACTCTATATTCAAATGATTTTATTCTGATGTTTAATATTGTGAAACACTATTTCAAGTATTTGATTCTCTATATATTATATTTCATTTGTCAAAATATATTTGGACATAGATAGTTCTCAACAAAAGAAAAGTTGAGGCTGACAACTATGACAACCAACTATGGGCTTCAGAAATTTGCGTGCTATACATGCATAAATGTGGAGCACTATATTAAAAAAGAACTTGATCGTAAAACATATATTACAGATGTTTTCTGTGAATATTAGTGTGAAATCTTTATTAATATGCAAGTCTAACAACCTATAAGGTAGTCTTTTATTTGCAATATTTAAGAGTAAAAGTTTCAATTAGTTTACAGAACCTTATCTCCTTGATCCCTTTCCAATATACTAGACTACTAAAAATAAAGCTGGGTAAGTTGTGTGTCATCTAAAGAACATTCTTTCTTATGGATAGAAGCAAGTAGGCAACTAATTGTGTGTTGCCCTTACTTCAAAAAAACTAGATGTCACATCACATACCACAACTCATCATAATCGTAAAGTGTTGCCCTTAATTGTGTGTTGCCTGTCAGGGTTCACTTGAATTTTTTTTTAAAGTAAGTAATGGACTTCTCATTGTAAAACAAGTACCATTCAGGAATTGTTGCAATGTGTCATTATTACTAACTGCATAGTGCATATTATTGTAGATCATGAAGGTCTAATATAGGGAGGAAGTTAAATTAATCATTTTCCCAATATATGGAGGAAGTTTGCTGAATATAGAACAATTCCTGAGGATTCTACAACATAACGAGATAGACTTGCCTGAGAAAAATAGCATCAAAAACATGTTTTAAGACAAAATGATAACACGTAAATTAATTAGTACTTACAAGTCTTTTTGGTCATTTTATTTTTTTCTATATATTTTATTAAATAGTTAAACCACAAACTGAATTGAACTAAATCGATTTTGAATAGTTCGGTTTAATTCAATTTCAATAGATAAAATGGTTCAATTTAGTTTGAAAATTGTTCAAACCAAACTATATGGTTTTGTCCCAAACTGAACCATATGGTTTGGTTTATGGTTTTGTCCCAAACTGAACCAAATCAAACCGTGTCCACCCCTAATTCACCATAATGGTCAATAATTATCTTTAACAGTTTCTTATTTATTGTAAAGTTATTGTCATGTTGATATCTTAAATTATACCAGATTGTTACTTTAATATCTTCAACTTTAAAATAATTCACTTTGGTACCCTAACTTCTATTTTATTTCAATGCCAAATTTAAACACTAATGCTGTTAAAAAGATTCACATTTTTCTCGTTATACCTTTTTCAAAATAACCCATCTTTCTTTCTCATTTACGCATTTCCGCTCGCGGTGATGAGGGTTTCTCAACAACAGCCCATGAGCAAGATTTCTCAACAGCGATTTCCACCTCCAACGACGAGCATCCAGTGCTATCTTTACCTTTGGTGGCGAGCCTTTAGGCTAATTTTGACCTCGCAACTTGATCGTCACCTCCGAAGACAAGCGTGTAGTAGGATCTTCACCTTTGACAACAAGCCTCTAGTCCTATCTTGACCTCATGACTCAATCTCCACCTCCAATGATGATGGCGAGACCTGATCCCCACCTCACGACTCGATCTCCACCTCCAAAGATTCAATCTTTATTCACATTGCAATTGATTTCTCCTAATTTCATCGTTCCTATGTATTGTTCACAATGTAAATCTAGAATCTTCTACTTATTCTGAGAAATTCGTTTAATGATTGTCTTTAACAGTGAAATTTGCAAGTACCAAAAGAGCACGGAGCTCCTGATCCATAGGCTTTCCTTCCAATGGCTCATCTGTGAGATTGCCTAGGACTTCAAGCCCAACCTTTAGTTCCAAAGTCATGCAATGCTGGCCCTCTCGGAGGTGTCAAAGGCATATCTCGGAGGTGAAGTTAGGCATATCTCGGAGGTGAAGAAGAAGAGGGATGGCGGGTATTTTCAAGTGAAGAAGAGGAGAAGGGATGAGGGGCATTTTTGTCTCAAATTATTGTAAAATTATAAAAAATTAACAGAAGTATTAAACTAAGAAACAATGGAAGTTGACGGTATTAAAGTGAACTCTTTTAAAGTTGAGAGTACCAAAGTTGTATAATTTAGGATAACAACATAACAATAACTCTTTATTATATTGAGTCAATAATACTCTTTGCACATGGAGAAAAAAAGAGGAAAAGCATTGAGATGGTAGTGGTTAGTGGAGTTGGGGACTTTGAGATAAAAGGGAAAAGCCAAAATTAAGGTTAGTTTATTATGAAATAATAGCATGATGATTATTTTAAATCATATCATGAAGAAAATTTAAACATTCGGAAAAGGAAAAAAATCAACTTCATAGAGAAAAATTAAACAAGTCCAACAAATCATGATGAGTTCAAGCCCTCAACCTTGACCCAAACTGTTTGTAGATCGGGATTGTGTTGTATTGAACCTGTTTTAATTTGATTGGGTGTGAGTTGAGTTAGCAGGTCCATGTTATTTTGATAGTGCTACTTCTAGATGTGCATATATTAAACATATCAAGGGCCATTGTGTTGACATATATTAAAGCAAATTTAGTTTTTTGGTTCAACCATGGACTGTTTTACTTGTAGTTGACAATGAGGCCACTAGCACTCTACATTGCAGTAATAGAATGAGTCCAATAGATTAGTGTAATTTTTGAAGTTTCATTTTTGGGTGTTAACATTAGTTGCTAATAACCTTAACGTGTGTACTTCAACAAATCGTAGAGATCATCAACCAAGAAGATGTTTCCTCTAGCGATGTGCACGATGGACAGTGTGCCATCCTCACAACTGGTTTGGGTTTAGGAAATCCTTTCAATCCCTCTGGCCAAGTCGGACTCCCTCTGATCGTCGATTGGAGCTGATTCAGTCACCCATGCGATCGATTGAGTAAGGCTTTCTAGATGGCTCTCCTATTTGCTTTTCCCTTTACCCGTCTCCCTCCTTTCCACCTTCTTCTTCGGGACTTCAGATTTGGGTTGGGAGTTCAGATCCTCCCACACCTCATCATCAATTAGAGGGTGAGATTAGTTGTGGGGATTCTTCTCTTGTGGGTTTGGTGGTTAGTTCTACTGGGAGAGGCTCCTTCATTTTGGATGAGACTTCATCCCTTAAGAATGCCTCTCCTTCTTCTTCTCCTACCTTCATCTCGAAGTTACAATCCAAGGAGGGTTCACTTCCCTTGGATCCGTCCCTTTCTGGGAATGACCCATTTTTTGAGGAAAACCCAACTTCTTTGCTTTTGGAGAGCAATTTTCCTTAGATTTCTCCTTGTACACAAAGTGATCTCACTTCGGTAGACAGTTGTAATTTTTGCTCAACACTTTTGATGGGAGATAAATCCTAGAGGGACTTTTTTTTGGCTCCGAATGATTAGACCTCTTGCTTAGATGTTCTCATGGCTGAGCTTGAGCCATTCATGGCAATGGCGAGCTTAACCCCCTCTTATTCTAATTTAGGTCCCTATTGTTCATTGAATCTCCGATCAGAGATCAGAGGTGTAGATGGAGTGGTTGAGGTTACGGCTTCTAGCTCCCCTCTTAGTGAGGGTCTAAGATGTCCAGCAAAGCGCCTCCCCTCTCTGATAGCGATAATGGATTCTCGACTAGTCGTTGATGATGCAAATCTCGATGATGTCTCTTCAAATCCTAGCATTAATTGCCCTATCAATCAAGTTCCAATGAAGAGGTCGTCTCTAATGATTGAGGTGCAACCGCTTAGTTCGAGATCTAGCGCTATTAATGCAACCTACCCATTTTTCAAACAAAAATAAACATTCTTTATTGTCACCTGCTGAAAAGGTGAAGGAGCATATCGGTAGAGATGTGACGTCGCAATCTTACATCATTAAGGCTGTTGGTTCTGTGACCATGCCAATCCGAACGATCTGACGCGAAGTTGCGCCAGAGAGAGGAGATCACAGCCATGTCAAGATGGCGAAGGCGCAAGATAGGATAAAACGAAAAAAGAAAAGGAGTCGTCACCTAGTCTTTTAAGGGAAAGACGAGGAAAACCACAAACAAACCATGAAGGATTGAATGCATGAGATGTAAATGTGAAGGCAAGATGTCTATTAACTAGAGAATGGATAAGGATTCCTATTACGCACAGGAAAGGTGTTAGGAACCCCCATACGCCTGAGAAACTCGATTTTTCTAGTCTAATTCACTTGCTAGAGGCTAGATGAATGCTTGCTAAGCCTAGATCGTACTGTAAACATGCTAATATGAATGCTAAGACAAGACTGGATGGATGTGCAAGATGGTATGCAAAAACTGCAAAGAAGTTCACATAAAATATCACAATCATAAAAAACGACACAACAAAGAAAATCACATGAAATGACAAGATTCTGGGCGAGAATGGCTCGAAAAATCATACAGGTCTCAAGAATGTCAAAAATGCAACCGATTCAAGTCGTCAGAATCAAAGAAAGGATCGCGGAAATTAAGATGGGAAAACTGCAAAGAAGTCTGCATAAAATAGGTAAACTGACATGTGAAGAAATTCACATAAAATGACGATGTTTTTCTAAAGAATGGTTCAGAAAATCACAACAGCGTTAAGGGGATCAAAAATACAACAGACCCAAACCATCAGAACTGTAAAAAACACCATGGAAATCTGAACGGAAAAATTGCAAAGAAATTCACATAAAATAGGCAAATGGTGATGCATGAAGAAAATCACATAAAATGACGATATTTTTATAAAGAATGGTTCAGAAAACCATACTGATGTCAAAAAGATGGAAAGTGGGGTCAATCTAGGTTATCAAAATCATGGAAAAGGTCGTGAAAATCGAGAAGGAGAAATAATCCGCAAATAGGCTAATGTGGGCCTTTCGGTCAGTTTGTGTATGCCCTTAGGCAATGAAATCCAAATCAAATCGAAAAAAATTGAAAACACAGAATAAAAGGGGCCAAATCAAATGTCGGGAGAAGGACTTCGAAAATAAAGTGAAGAAAAATTCATGAATGAAACACATGAGATGTAGGCTCGCTTAAAAGGGACGGACTAATATGCAAACGTGATAAAAACTATGTACATGCATGAATAAGTGCCTAAATGTGCAAAAGATGCTGAAGAATAACTTAAGCAAAGGTTATACATGACTTAATGCAAGAACTAGCATGCAAGTGCATGAATTGGGCATAGGGGCAATTTGGTAATTTCTATGGTCGGATGTGATGAGTACATGCATGAGGATGATGCCTAGTCTAGGATATATCAAAATGTGTGCAAAACATCCATAAAATGTTGCTGGCAAGCAAACATGCAAAGGATAAGGTTTTAAAAAAATATAAAACGATGTAAATGCAGTAAAGGACAAGACTAGCGACTAAAATGTAAAATTTGCAAAAAAAGGGAAAACTTGGATTAAAGAATATTCAAAGACTTCTATTCTAATATGCAAATGATAGATCAAATGACAAGTGGCACTGAGATATGTGAAAATTACACTTTGATAATTTCCTGAAAACTCAAGGTCTAATGTGCAAAATTCACACATAAGTGCGAATGTGATTAAAAATGAAATTAAAGATTAATTTACAATGTAAACATGATTTGTAAATGGAATCCATGTCTAAGTGCAAAAATATGAAATGCAATAAGTGAAAATTATCAAAAATATGTGAGAAAACAATTAAAACTCTAAATGGTGGATTTAAAATTAATTTAAGGGTCTGAATGCAAATTTTCTGTGTTCTGGGATTGTTTGTTAAGAACTCAGGAGGCTGCATGCAAATTTACACAGCTTAAATGTGATAAAAACTAGACTTTTATGATGATTAGTGCAATTATGAAGTTTCTTAAGGTTAGTATGCAAATTTTCAAACAAAACTCATTTTTGTAAAAGTTTTGGGGGCTCAGTGCAAAATATTAGAATTTAATTATAAAGAAAACATGAATGCAGGGGTCTAACTATGAAGAAACAACCATTTACAGGACTAAAAAGAAAATTAAAAAGAAACAGGGTAAAGAATGCAATATTTACAAGAATAATAAAAGAAACAGAAGGTTATTTAAAACAACAGGAACTTAAACATAACTAACAGGACTCAGATGTAATGGAAAAGGATTCAAATGAAAATAAATTAATTTAAGGGTCTTTTTATTTTTTTAATAAAACCTAAAGATCTAACAGTCATCGCCAGCGATTCGAAGATCACCAGCGGTGATGGCATGGGAGGCTCATCTGAGCTCTCCCCGTAGCTGATCGGCGATCTGGAGGGCTGAGGAGCTCGAGGAAGCGACGGTGAGAAGATCCCATGGCTCGGATGAGGTCCTCGACGGCTGGAACGGCAGGTCGACGTCACCCCCTGTCCATTCTTCTCCAGCGATGACGAGCAGCGATGGTGGCGACTTGAAAGGTGGTGTTTCAACGGCGGGGCAGCATGGCGAGGTTCGGAGGAGCTTAGGGGGGTCACGGAGAGGCTCTTTAAGGCGTCGACGTGAACAGGGGAGGTCTAGAACGTTCCCCCCATCTCTTGCGTCGGAGATGACCGCGACGGAGGTTGGGGCGGTGCCTCAGGCCCTGGAACGACGACGAGGCCGTGGGGGAAGGTCCGTGGCAAGGCGGTGAATCTCCCTGAAGTGGTAGCTTGAAGTGGGAGCGTCCGGTGAGCTCCAGCAACTTCTCCACGGCAATCGACAGTGCGAAGCAACAGCGTCGGCTGATCGTGGACGTCGGGGAGGCTCCTCTGGAGTAGAGGGAGTCCAGGGAGGAGGAGGAAGGAAGTGGAGGAGGGAGGAGAGACCCACGAGGCCTCACCTGAGATTGGGAAGCCTAAGGCCTCACTAACGACAGAGAACCCATCGCCAGAGGGGGGTCAACGGCGTATCGAAGTGGGGCTTCTCCCCACGAAGCCCTAACCAGACAGCCTAGGAAGGTCCTACTACACTAAAGGGGCATGATTTAAACAGGAAGAGGAAGAATTACCTGAGGATAGGGGTTGACTATCTCCTCACGTGTCGACGGCAGCGCTCCAGTGGACGTTTAGGCTGCGGACGTCGGGGCTTCTCGGGCTGAAAAATTGATTGGAGAGGTGCTCTGAAGGTCCGGTGGACTAGCTAGGTTCTGATGGTGGGTTTACACACGCTAGGACCTTGGAGGAAGAGGGCTTGAAGAGAGCTCTGAGAGATCCCTCTGTCAGCGGCGGACAAATCTTTTAAACTTCGGTCCAGCCCTCTCCCGCCGTTGATCATCCTCCTCAAGGGCTAGGCACCGTAGGATCGAGCGCATGACCATGGAGGAAGGTCCGACGATCGCGCGAGAGGATGATTAGAGCCGGAGTTCTCGGGATTGATAGCCGGAAATGGCACCAGAGACATCGCAGGAGAGGGTCGTCAGAATTATTTTTGTCTTTTATAAAGTTTTCGATTGAAGGATGAATGGACTGAATTGGGCTTGGCAGATGGGCCTGTGTTTTAGGGTTTTTGTTTTGGTTTTGTTTTGGAATTTTTTAGGGATTTTAGGATTTTGATTTTATGTTTTTATTTGGTTTTTATGAATTTAATTAGATTCTTGATTTTGTGACTTAGGGTTTAATTGATTGGTTTTTACATTAGGGTTTTAATTATTTTAAGGTTTTTAGGATTTTAATTACGAATTTGAGTTTAATTAGGGCTTTTGTGTATTGGTTAGGATTTTGAATTTAACTAGGTTTTTGTGGTTTATTTTAGTGATTTAAATTTAGATTTTGGGTTTTAGTTTTTAGTTTAATTTGGTGATTTAATTAGGGCTTCAATTTAAATTTTGATTTAATTGGCTTCTATTTGATTTAATTAAGGATTTGATTTAGATTTTAATTTAATTGTTTTTTGCTTGATTTTTGTGTGGATTAGGGTTTCTTTTCAATTAGATTTAATTTTTAATGAACTTTATTGAATTTTACTTGATTTGGGCTTTTATTAGGGTTTTTCTTTTAATTAACTTGGATTTTAAATGGTTTACATGTATTTTACTTGGTTTTGATTTTAATTAGGGTTTTTACTTTATTTACTTGGATTTTAAGTGGCTTAAATGGATTTTGGTTTAATTTTGACTTTAATTAGGTTTTCATTTGATTAATTGGATTTTAAGTGGATTTTATTTGATTTTGACTTTAATTGGGTTTTTTTTGTTTGATTAATTTGGATTTTAAGTGTTTTAAATGGATTTTGTTTGGTTTAAATTCTTAATTATTGTTTTTTGCTTTAATTAGGTCAGAGTGGACTGGTGTGGGCCTGTCTGGGTTTCTGTGGGCTTGACGGTTCAGTTAGAGCTAGGGTTTAGGGTTTTAGATTTGAAAATTAGGATTTTAGTGGTCGCAACTAGAGCATCTTTCCAGAGGAGTCTGCTGCCAAATGACTTCAAAATCAGGGTGTTTACAGGTTCCTAATTCTGTCCTTTGGTAGTAATTGAGGGTAATTATCTCCAGATTAATCCTAATATTCAGTGTCATAATCGATGAGTACTAAATAACAAGACCCCTCACACCTTAACCCCTTTGTTTTAAGAGAAGATAGATGGATTGTTGTCTACCGCCAACGCATCAAATCTCCCTTAATCCTATTCTACACTGTGCATGATAGATGCTTTAAATATGGGTTGCGCGAGCACATTAGTTTGAGGTGAAGATTTCAAGGTGACTACTTTAAGTGTAGGGTGTCTGGCCACTCTATTGTTGCTTGCAAATTCTATAACCAAACATGCTCCTCTAGACCTCGCCTTAGTTACCCTGCCCCTCACCCTCAACCTCTATCGGCTTCACCGTGAACATTTATGGTTGGACGTTCTCCCCATCAATCCATAGTTATTACTTTGTCAAAGGAATACTATGCTTACATGGACTTCTTGTCCACCTATGCAATGGCTACCACCAACTATAACGATATTTCTCACAAAGAGATGATTACTAATTTACTAACCCTCTAGCCTCAACATAGGGAATGGTAGGTCATACACATCACTGACTCCAAATTTTTGGTCAAATTTACCTCTCTAGTGCTTTGCGATGAGGCACTCTCTACAAACTAGAAAATATCCTCTAGCATTCCTCTTTATTTTGCGTCATGGAATACTAATATCAATGCTGTCAAGACTCTAGAGGATGAAGGCTTTTGGATTCGCATAGAAGGGGTTTTGCACTATCTATGGAGTGTTAATCTGTTCTCTAAAATGATCTCTAATTTTACGGAGCTCATGGATGTGGATATGAGTCACGAGTATGCATGCTATCAAGGATACACTCAAATTAAAATCAAATTACACCTTGGTAGAGATATGCTGAGAGTCTTTCATTTCTCTTTTCTTTGAAAAGTTTACCCCATCCACTTCAATCAGGTGCTATATATTTGTCTCCTAGCGTCAAAGTTTTTTCCTTCAACTGTGACCTTCACCATGGGCTCTTTTGACCCTTGGAGCGCTAGGAAGGCGTATGGCAAGATGTTATGGGGTGCAAGTGGACTTAAGGGTGGCAAAGGGGTAGAGGAAACTTCAATGTTTGGAAATGCCAGCCAAACTTGCATGGCAAGGGTGGCCATGGTCATGGACATGATTCGCAGCACCCCCCAAACCCGGAGAATATGAATCAATCTCCAGTTACTACTGCTAACACTAGTATCCTTCCCAAGTTGGCTCCATGCTTGGCCAGTGTGGTGGTTGATCAAGCAGGACGCTAGCACCGATCTTTTTTCCTTCCTCATGTCTCCTCGATTGCGACTCCTCGTAAGGACTTAGCTCAGGCTACTATCTTTTGATCTCCGCATAGTACCTCTAGTTGACAAACAAAAAAGGCCCCAGTGTATTATGACAAACTCCACTGAAGGGATGATCGAGAGTCGAGAGATACTTCTCACTCTCTAGCTAAAGAGCTTGCCTGTACTTCCTTAATGTCTGCTCCTTGGAACCGTAAAAAGAAGAAACCCATAGTCAGGACACTGCTTGCGGTTCTGGTTGATTCTGATGAATCAAGTGCGGAGGAGGATGTGACAGAGGTTCCTTGGGTGTCGTCTCGCTCTAAGGGTTGTAATACTTTTGCTCAACAGACTAGCCCCCTTTGTGCAACACAAGGTACCCCTCCTATCTGCTTGGCCCCTCCATGTCCGAGAATGGTGCTTGGTGGGGCAATCTCCTCTTCCTTTGTCTCCTCTCAATCGACCTCTTCTGGAGGCAGTGTAACGGGTATTGGGGATCTCTTCCTCTCTAACTCTATTTTGAATGGTATCTTCTCTTGGGATAGCTATGAGGACTTTAAGAATTTTATCTCTATTTGGATTTATGGTTGATGCGAAACACTACTTAATTGGATTAGAGCACAACACAACCTTCCTCCATCTGTTTTAGATAGGGAAAGTGCTTGTGTTGCCCATTTGCATGCCCTACACTGCTAACAAGCTTTGTTGCACCTGTTGTAGTGGTTAATTTTTTTTGCCTACCAATGATTATTTTGTTTTGGAATATTCGTGGTTTAGAAAGTAGCGCCAAACATAGGGAGCTTAGAAACTTGGTCCGTATGGCTAAGATACATTTTCTTATTGTTCTCGAAACCAAAATAGAATCCATCTCCCAAGGTACCCTAACATCCCTTAGGGGTGGTAGATTAACTAGGTGGAAAACACTACCTGCCCAAGGCCTCTCTGGTGGTATATTAATTAGTTGAGATGAGAACAACTACAGAAATTTAAAAGTTTTCCATGGACAATTCTCAATCTCTATCCATTTCAAAAATCTCTCTGACTCATTTGAATGATGGCTCACAGGTGTTTATGGCCCATGTTTGAACCCTTTAAAACTGCTATTTCTTTCTAAGCTTAAGGATATTCAGACATTTGTTGGTGATAACTGGGATATTATGGGAGACTTCCACATCACTAGATACTCCCACGAATGTTCTAATGGGTCCTCCTATATGCTGTTGATGGCTAACTTCAATGATTTCATTGCGGGTGCTAATTTATTGGATCTTTCTCCTAATAATTACCCTTATACTTGGTCAAACTTCTAGGCAAATGCGACTCTAGTCAAGCTGGACAGATTTTTAATCTCTCCCAATTAAGAGGTCTATTTTTTAGTCGCCATCTACTCTGGTAAAGCTCGTATTGTTTCCAATCATGTCCCTATTGCGTTAAATACTTACCCTCCTGATTAAGGGCCATTTCCTTTTAGATTTTATAAATCTTGGCTCCTTAATAGTGACTTTGACTCAATTGTGAGTAAGTGCCAAAACTTCTTCTTGACTATAGCTAATCCTATTGCCAAATTCTCCTATAAAATCAAAGTTGTTAAAGCTACTATTAAAGCTTGTCTTATTTCTCACAGAGATGAACATCAGGCTAGGCTTCTTGCTATTGAATAAGTAATCCATAGCTTGGATCATCAAGCTGAAACTACCCTATTGTCTCCCCTTCAATTACAACAAAAGTTAGGTCTAAAACACGAACATTTCAATATACTCCAAGCTTAGGAAATTTATTGGTGACAGCGATTACGTATTTAGTAGCTTAAGGAAGGAAATTTAAATACCTTCTTTTTTCACAAAGTTGCAAACTCTAAAAGGAGAAGGAATACTATTACTTCCCTTTCTAGTAATAGAGTTAAAAGTAAGACACCCTATCTTATTTGCTCAGCGATCCAGGAGCATTTCTATAAGTTCTTCAATAAATCCCTCTCTTCTTGCTTTAGGTTAAACTGGAACAACCTATTACCTACCAAAACTACAAATGCACTGACTATTGAAAGCTCCTTCTCAAAGGAGGAAATCAAACATAATGTGTTCTTTCTTCTAAGTGATATGTCTCCTGGGTCGGATGGGTTTCTCCTATATTTTTATCAATATTTTTAGAACCTTATCAAGAATGATCTGATAGAGCTCTTCCAATTTGTTCATCAAGCCTTTGATCCTGATACTATGAAATATATCAATCAAACTTTCATCACCCTCATACCTAATAAATTAAATGTAGAGTATGTCAAAGATTTTAGACTCATTACTCTTATTAACAGTAGCTATAAAATTGTTGCCAAAGGCCTAGCTTCCAGGCTAAGTCCTCTACTAAATACATTGGTTGATAACTCTCAGAGTGCCTTTTTAAAAGGTCATAATATTAGTGATTGTTTTGTGGTTGCACAAGAAACGCTGCATTTGCTTCGGTCCTCCCATTCTAAGAGTGTTATGATCAAATTAGAATTTAAAAATGCATTTGATAATATCAATTAGGACTTCCTTATTAATGTTTTGTTTAACTTTGGATTTGGGAAAAAATAACTCTCTTGGATTAGAATGTGCATCTTTACTGTCAAATTTTCGATGATGATTAATAATACCTTAAAGGCCACTTTAATTCATCTAATGGTCTTAGGCAAAGGGATTCCTTGTCTCCCTGACTATTTATTTTAGTTACTTACATCCTCAATAGGATGCTTTGTATTGGTAAAGAACATAATTTGATCAAAGGAATTAGTTTTCCACACAATAGCCTAGATGTCCTTAACTCCATTATGTAGATGACACTTTTTATTCCTTGAGTCCAGTGTTGAGTGTATCATCAACCTCGAACGCATCTTATGTTGCTTTCAGTCTTGTTCTAGATTAAAGATCAACTTTCATAAGTCTTCCCTTATTAGCATGGAGATTAACATTGAGCTCTCTAATAGACTTAGCTCTATTCTAAGCTGCATCTAGTCCACCCTACCTATTACTTATCTTGACCTACCTTTTCATTTTAAGAAGGCCTCGTTCAATGATTGGGCCATTGTCTTGGATAAGTTAAACTCTAGACTTGACAGTTGGAAAGGTAGATACCTGTCCCTTGAGGGTCGTCTTACCTTACTAAATTTAGTTCTATCTGCAATTGCTACATACTATCTTTCTATCCTTCATCTCCCAACCAAGATGGTTAAGGAGATAGATAAAATTCGTAAGTGTTTCCTTAGGAAATCCTACGCGATAGTTAGCAATGATTTCCATCTGGTTAAGTCGTAGAATATTTATAGACACAAGAGACAAGATGGTTTGGGTATTATCTGTTAGAAATATATTTTTGTTTTGATGATTACACCTGGACTAATGAAGTTTTGTATATTTTCACGGAAATAAAAGGTTGAAGAAATTATATGTTGTAAATGTATGTACTCAGAAAAAGGATTGAAGAATGTAATTGAGTCATGTAAAGTTTATTTTGTAAAAAGTCAAAATATTTACAAAGTTTCATGAAGTATCAAAATCGGCATACCGAAGGAAAATCGGCATACCGATTCAGGAGAAAACGGCATACCTAACGGTGTTCCGAATTCAAAGAAGTAGAAACCAGAAACGGCATACCGAATAGAAACGGTAT
>JAMKQA010006165.1:0-16323 GCA_024699735.1 Posidonia australis | reverse complement strand
TTAAAGTCTCATGAAAGCTAACTCTATTGCATTTTTAAGATTAAGTATGAAAGTTAAGGGATTACTGTCAAATTGCTAAACGGTAGGGGATTATTTAAGAATCAAAACAATCTTAGGGGGTTATATAACAATTACCCACTTTATTTAACACCCTCCGCCATCTTCACGTTACGTCACCTTCCCTGCAAAGAGTTCGATTGTTATTTTTGGGCCTAACAAATTTCATTTTCATAGGAGTCATGTTAATCTTATGAGGCTGGTTTGTGTACAAGAATTCCTACGATAAATAATCTTTGTTACAAGAATTCTTATTTGCAAAACTTTTTCCTAAATCATATATATTGCCATGTTGGAGATAAATTATTGAGATGACATAACTCATCTATATTTTTCAGTCATTTACACAATTCTAGAGGCTCAACATCATATATATACCACTTCAAAAGCAGAGATAGGTGTAAGACTTTGTCTTTACTAAACTTTAGGTATAATTTTTTGTAAATAATCTTCATAAAAACTTCCCTATGCTCTTTCTTTCCTCTCCTAAACCATCAAATTCTCTATTTTCTCTAGGACAAAAAGTCTTAATTTCTATCCTTCTTGACGTTCGATGTCTCGTAGTATAGGCCATCTTAAGACCAAGAATCACCTTCCCTTGTCGACGGATCATGACTGTCGGTTACTATAAACCACCTACTTGATCTCCAATCACTATCAACTCTCCAACGATCCTCCTTTGACGATGCGAGCCTCCATAGTCAATCGACCATCAATGATCCTCCTTCGTTCTCCACTTCTCCTTGCCTCCACTAGTCTACCTTCGTGGCTTTATCGGATCTCCTTGAATCCTTCTCCGTAGTCTTCCAACAATCTTCCTTAGGTTCCGATGATGGTGAGCCTCCACAATCGATCCTCTGATGAGCCATGAGCCTCCATAATCGCTTATTTTTTTCTTATTTAACCTTTGACGAGTAACAAGCCTTTGATGATTCATTTGTGAGCCTCACCGATCTAACTTTGTGGTTTTGTCTTTTTTTATCTTTTTCAAACAAAATTAGTATATGGATACATGGAAATTACATATGGGATTTCAATCTCAAATGTTTTTTCAAACTATATTTTGTTACTTTGATCATTGAAATTCATTGATGATATAGGATTTTAATTCTATGCAACCCATAACTTCTGACAATTCAGATTATATATTTTAAAGCATTTAAACCCATACTTAACTCATTATTTGTCTGAGAACAAGTTTAAAATAGCATGACAATCTTTCTAAACTACTTTATTTTTGTTTTTGAGTTATGTCACATGCTTATCTTTTTGTTTAATTGCTTGATTGTTTATTTGGAGTGTTGTCACGCTTATTTGATTGCTTGACAATTGTAATTTTTTTCTTTTTGTTTGAGTTCTTTTTAGAAATAGTCTTTTTTAAAAATTGATATGTTGGTGGTTTTTAAAGTTGACATATTTTTGAATTATAATCATGGTGTTAAATTTTTTTTATATCTAGCTACTTTGACAATCTATTTTCTATAATCCTCGTAGCGTAAACTTTTTGACTCCACCAGTGTAATTATAAGTAGATACTTTGGGAATATACCTATATTGAAGTTCCAGGACTAAGGTATTAGTTGACATTGTTTCAAATCCCATCTCCTCTCTTTTTTCTATACAATGAAGAATGATTTATGAATGTCCATAGACTTAATCCATTTAGATGAACTACGTAAATGTGCATTTTAAATATTTGATTGTTTTTTTTTTTTTTGAAAATGGTAAATTGTATTTAATATTAATGTTTTCTTTAGTGTGTAAAATATTACAGAAAAATCAATAGTTCCAGATAAAATATTTAATATTTGATTGTCGTATCTCTTACTTGATATTTGTAACAGTAGTCTTTGATCAAGGTCAAAGTGAGATCCTTGAATTATACATACAACATGGATAAAGTTTATTACAATCTTCTGCTAATCTCTTCACCAGAAATACCACTACAACAACTATTACTACTACTACTACTAATAATAATAATAATAAAGAAGTCACTAACAACATTAGCTGTAACAGCAGAAGCAAGGGTAATTGAAACACATCGGTCTGGTGTCTGTATGCAATTACTTGGTTAATTAATAGCTGGTCTTGAAAGGCCGGTAGACTTTGAGGTCGAGAACAACTCCGGCAATGGAACCAGTGGCAGCGGCGACGGAGATGACGAAGCAGGCGACGCTGAGCAACTGCAAACAGATCCACGCCATGCTCCACTTGGGTACCTTCTTCTGCACAATGTACATCTGTATCGGAAAATACACCGTCAGCGGCCAGAACCCGAGCGCTCCGATGATTCCCACGACGTCGTTGAAGAAAGGGAGAACCATCGCAATCACCGTCGTGAGCATGACGAACACCGTGCGCCACACCATCCGGAAGAGGTTGAGCTTGTAGGTGGTGGGCTTCAGGCGGATTTTTCCGTTGACGAATTCCGATTCCGGCCATCTCTGATGCGCCCACTTCTCTACGAAGGCGAAGAGAGGTTGGCAGTAAACTTGGTAGGCGCCGACGAGGTGGACGACGATGGCAACGTTGGCAATGTCCAGGAGCCAATAGGGGTTATAGAATCCGAAGCCAGTGAGGAGGTTGCCAGGGGCGGAGTCACCAAAGGCCGCATAGCCCATGCAACCACATGCCAAGTAGAAGACGGTGGTCGTCACCACGCTTGACATGGTAGCTTTCTTCATCGTCTTCGACTCCGATGGCGGAGACCTTATGGTATCCTAGAACCAACATATTCATCTTAAGAGTCTTGTTTGGACACAATCAAAATTCTGTAAGTTTGGAATATATAGTTACCTGTATCTCAATGAGAATGACGGAAAATGAGTAGGCAAAAGCAATGTCACCAAAAGCTTGGAAGCCCCTCCAAATCTTCTGGGCCTCGGTGATGCCTCCAACATCAGTGCTAATGCCAGTGAGGCTGCCACCGACACCGCCATTAGCTGAACATAAAAAGATCAAGAGTAAATTACACAGAGCAATGAGCAAAGCAACAAAGTGATCATCCTTGGGAGTACTAGAGAATATTGGTCACAAACCAACAACTTGGAGGACTCCAAGGAGGAGGCCAACGGAAGAATAGGTGAAGGACATGACTGCAGCAACAATGGACAGCCACCATATCTGATCGAAGTCTGGAATCTGCGAGAAAAGTATCTGGACCACGCCGAAGATGATCATGTAAAGGTTACTCGAGACGTGGCATGGGCTACTGTGGCCGTTGGAATGGAAGCAATTCGATTTCTCCACCGCCCTACATAATTAATCATTTCTTTCACTCTAATTCCCATGAGAGAAGGAAAAAATTTACACAACGAGCAGCGATATTTTTCACTCACGTCATGCTAATGGAAGCGGCAATGGTGTAGCCAATGGCCACGCCAAAGAGATTGAGGTACTGGACGAAACCACAGATCTTAACCTTCACTCCTCCTGCAACAGAACAGACAAATTTACTTTAAGACACATGATTGGAAGAAAGAGTTAAGAACAGGGAGCTAATCAATTTCTGATTTCTGAGTGCTGACCGAGGTTCGCACGGACGGCATCCATGTAGGTATAGTTCCTCTTGCCGGTCACGGGGTCACCGGACCTGTAACAGTCGGCGAGGAGCGAAGACGTGTAGTAGTTCACAAAGGCGAAGAGAATCATCACGGCAGGGCCAGCGATCCATCCGAGCTGAGCAATGGCCCATGCAAGAGAGAGCACACCTGATCCGATCACTGCTGTCACGATATGAGCACTCGCAGTCCACACCGTTCCTGGAATAACCAGACCAGGACCAGAGGTTCAGCACCATGCATGCGTCCGTCGTGATTAGATTTCTGTGTTTCATGGTGAGTGGTGACAAACCTGTTCTTTTGAGGCGTCCGTCGTCATCGTAGCACTTGGAGGCCTCGAACTGTGGGTGGTGCCCGACCGCTATGGCGACATCCATGGGAGGAAAAGCCGAATGCTGGTGGTAATCTTCGTTGCCATTCCCACCCATCTTTTCACAACAACACAAAGTGTTCAAGAAGAAGATGTAGTAGTAGTAGCTGTGGAAGAAATGAGACTAATCTCAAGCTGATTGAGATCAAGTCCAACAGAATACTTCTACTCCAGAAGAAAGCGTTGTGTTCTTCTTGTGTTGGAGGGTGCAGAAATTGCAGCGTATATATAGTGAAAATAGCTTGCCAATGGGTTCTGGGCTAAACTCAATACCTCATGATTTGTAACCATGAAATTAGGTTCGGAGTTTAGAAAATAAGACCCGTGGACTTAATAAATTCGTTTATTTAATAGTTAAGGTCTAAATTTAAAAATTTCTAGACTTGTGGATCTAAATTATATTATAATAATTACATTTAAATATATAATATTACTTATTTTATTTTTAACAAAATCTCTAAACCTCAAACCTTAACTCCCCTGGCTCTCTCATTCCCTTTCCTACTTACTACCATCACCTCTAGGCTTGACAATGGGTCAGATCTGGATTTAGGATCTGTGGGTATAGATTCATGAAGTACGAGTCTGTGTCCTGAAAATAAGATTCATAGATCCATGAATCCTAACTCGATAGACTTGTTCATTACCAAATAAGGTTTGCGTCTAAAAATACCCCAGATTCATGGAGTAAGTATATATATAATATATTATAAATTAAAAACATAATGACTAAGGTATAATATTTCCATTATACCTATTTCCCATAGTCCCACTTTCATCTCTTAAAATCGTACCTACGACACATCTCATAGCCCAACAACCACCTCCCCTCTCCATCCTCCACCTTCCATTGGCCATCGCATCCTCCTCCCCTCTCCCGCCTCTGTCGTGTGCTCCTCCCCTCTCCCTCCACCGACCATCACCCCCTCCACCGCATGTCTGTGTCCTCCTCCTCTACCTATCGCCTCTAATGCAAATTTGAATACAACAGTGTTAACAAGCTCAAAAGAAGGAGAGGATGAAAAGGATTGTGTCCTACAATGTGTACATAGTAGAAGGCAAGCTCAAGGCATCGGTCAGTGAGTTCCCGTCGTGAGTTCTTCTTCTTTGTTTGTCGAAACCATGATGTGTTGAAATACTTAATTGGGTTTTTGTTTATTTAAAGTTGGATTCTAAACCAAGGGTTATTAGTTGGATTTATGGTTGAATTCGTTGTGTTTCTTTTTTTTTTTTTATCTGGATATGAAACTGCAAGATTTACACTATTGTATTCGAATTTGTTTTCTTTTCCTTTTTTTGTGTCATGTTGATTATAATCATTTTTAAATTAATTTGTGTAATGAACTCATCTATTTGTAATTAAAAATCTACTTTCTTCGAAAAAATAGGTTAAAGAACCTATCAGACCGGAGATCTAGATCGAATCCCAGTATGTTCATAGGTCTATGTCTTGATTTTAAATTGTGGATCTAAATTTAGACCTAGACCCATAAAAAAAGATAGATCTGAGTCAAGATATAGGTAGATTCGACCCAAACTCGATCTGTTGCCAGGTCTAACCACCTCCCCCTCTCCACTCCACCTCCTCCTCTCAGTTGGTCACCTCCTCTCGAGACTCGAGTCAACCTCTCTACCTCCTCTTTGGCTCTCTACTAAGCCCTCCTCTCCACTCCATCTCCTCTTTGCCATTAGTTGTTGTCTCTTCTCCGATGATTACAACTTACTTTCATTACATAATGTTCCACGTTGATTCTACATGTTGATTTTTTTTTTCACGATGTGATTCTACATGTTAATTAGCTCCTACTATGATTCTACTCGTTGGTTAGCTCCTACTATGACTTTTTTTCCATTCTACTTTCATTAGCTCCTATTGTGATTCTACATGTTGATTTTTTTTCACAATTCCGTCCACAAGATGATTTTTTTTGTTCCATATTGTGTTGTTCTACATGCCGAATCTGATAACTAACCTTATTCAGAAAAAAAAAAAAAAGAAGTGAAGCATCCAATTTTGATAAGGAACATGGTAATGCCGTAATGGAATTCATGAGATGAGGCAAAGTTTTTTTTTCTCCTACCAATAGAGACATACTCAAATTCTATCTTATTCATGTGTAAAATATTTCATTTGCCAGCAGTAGGGTGATAAGTGTGAGATGCAAACATCAAAAAAAGCATGCATGTTTCTAAACAAACTCATCCAATCCAAGACTTGGATCTAGACTCATTATTTTCATGAATCTAGGCAGAATTTTGGTCCAGATTTTAGATTGTGGATCTAAATCTGAATGTAAACCTGTAAAAAAAAGATGAATCCAGTTCTAAGTATATGTATGGATGGCTTTAATCTTGACTTAATCCATTGTCAGCCTAAAGTGAAATGAAGATGACCACAACTCGTTTTTTGGATCGGTGGTGGGATTGTGAGGTCATCTGAGATGGGGGAGTACTCCACAAGTCACTTCCGGCCTTTTACACTCCTATCATATTGTCACTTGTATAAGATGTCAAGCATCTATACATTCAGCATGTGCTGAAAAGCAGACTTGCCGAGTGCCGAGTGCTGACCAGTAATAAAATTTGAGTTGTTCAACATATCGAGATAAAAAAAAAAACAGGTGATGAAGTTTACTTTGTGTAGCAGTGCTTGAAAGTGTAAACCCAAATTCTGGAAAACAAAATTATCTGGTTTCCTCTTACCTTTGCTCCTTCCAAACCCATTACTGCTCCACAGGTTGAGTTGGACAAGCAGTGGCAGACAACCAATCAAGTCTGTACTCTAGCAGTGCGGTTCAGATTGGTCTTGTTATTAGAGGATTTATTTACAATTTACAAGAGAAATGGTGTGATGGGCGAGAGAATAGCCTAATGGGTTGGAATGGAAAGCTTATATAACTATATAAGCCTAGATATGGGTTTCTCTCGCCATGTTTTCGGGTAGAGAAAATCAGCTTATATAGGGGAGGGAAACCAGAATATGAACAAAAGCAGTTGCAATAGACTATTCCTTGTTGACCACCTTCTTTTCCCTGCATCAGTTTTCCACCGCCCGTGTAGGAAACAGAATATGTTCCTCAGTGCTCGAATAATGATTATTACTACGCATTGTTAGAGCAGTGTACGTACACCAAATTAATGTTATTTTTCTCCTTCCGTAAGAATTATTGTTCTCTTGACCTCCCAATCGCCGATTAGCTGGAGAAGAATGGAGATGGCTGGTCCTGGGTAAGTGAGATGGTATTAGGCTCTTAGCCTTTCTTTTTGCATGAATCCTTTCTTTTGCTATATCGTTCGCTTTATTTAAGTTTTAATTAATTAATGTTCTTCTTTGGAGAAGAAAAGATGCAGCAAACCACTAAGTTTTGATTGTTAAACAGCAACTGGTCGACATCGTAGTTCTCAATGATCAAAGATGATGTAAGAAAGAACTTATTATGGTTCTAGAGATTGTTCCGTGTACCGTGATTTGTGGATTTGGTCTACAATTTACTTATATAATATGATAAAAGGGGCAAAGCTGGTAGTCACGTGATATTAACAAGTTATTTTCAGTCATTAATATTGTTAGTTTAGTTATGTCTTGAGAAAAAAATGAGGCAAGTGAGAAAAGTTTGGAAGTAAGACAAGTTCTTCATTTATTCGTGATTTAAGCTCTTGACCTAGACCTAAGCTCAATTTAAAATAGTTTGGTAATAAAATACTTGGTACAAATCTTTTAACAATGAGATAATTTCTATTTCAAACAATACAGATATCTATAGTAATTGAAAAATATCAAGGTCCACTTAAAGCACATACCAAAGTCCATGTTTATTAATGCGTGAGAAGCAAATTCCATGGTCCTCCCTTGGTTTCTAGTTAATGGGTAAGAGATCTATACACTTGAGGGATATATTGCAACATATAAACCGTACTTATGTATTAATCTGTTCAAGTCCGGCCTTTAAATATATGGTTCTCTTCTTTTGATGTTTTCTTTTCTAAAGAAGAAGTCACATTAACGTAAAGCTGAACATTCTTGTGCTTATTGTTTCTTTGCTAAAGAAGTATAGCTCAGTGGTAACTTGTGAATCTATACATGGGAGAATGGCCAACGCTCGATCTCTATCATCACTGTCTCCAGTCTCCACTACTCATGGCGATAATAAACTAAAGATTATAGTTTGGGAATCTTGATCAATAGTGATTACTAGCTTTTAAATGTACTTAATTTTCTATGAGCTACTAGCTTTAATTTTCAGCTACGTAGCACAAAGGGATGAAGGTGCTACGACCTTTTGATGTGAAAGTTCTTGTGCATTAAATGGATCTTCAAAAGCATGGATGCCATTGCGTTTGATAACTTATAATGGTTCTCATTGTACAGGGAATCTTGAATAGTGGCCATTAGTCATTTATCATATTAAGGTAGTGTTAATATCGCTTTTGGAAAAATAGATTATTCTTATAAATAGTATTTTTGAAAAAATTAATCTCCATAATTTTTTTTATAATCAACGTATTTGAAAATTTTTATGCACAATCAAGAAGTTGGTGTATTAAAATAATATAATGTAAAAAAATGTATCTGGTTCTGTTTTTTAGGAATAAGCATTTTTTTCAGAAGTTGGTCTTAATAATCATTACTAAACGAACCAAACTTTTTTTTTTCGAAAAATTCAGAATTTCCATATTCAATTATTTAAAAGTGAATGTCATCAGAAAAGTGATTAAATTTAGATATATATAATTATACTAATCTCTTACCAAGTTAAGATTCAAATCTCTAATAATCTCTTTTAAAATTAAGATTTATATTAGCAAACTCATTAAAGTCTACATATGAATAATCATAATTACTCATAATTTCATCATCTAATATCTCTCTTTTGCAACATATCGTTTTGCATGGGATTCGTTCTTGTAAGTAGGATTTTGTTTTGATTTGTTTTGAATGACATAATAGTTGATCCTCTCTATTCTCAACCACTATGTGGAAGACTTAAGTTCAAAATTTCCTGAATCCAATTTTCTATTTGGTAGTTATTAGTCATGCAAGTGCTTCAAAGTTATATTGACACCTCAAGTTATAGAAAAGTGAATCAAGGTGCTTTACATGTGTTTAATCTTGAACATTTAATTAGTTGTTGAAATGACTTGGATCCTAATCTATTTGATTAACTCAACACTATAGATATGTCCTACCAGGTTCTTGAGTTTGGACCTTCACTTGTAATTGGTTTGGTTGTTTTTTCTAGTGAATCCTAAAACATTAGCACTATGATTCTCGTTTCCATCTTCCGCAACACCACACGACTTGTTAATGAAATCAACCCTTTTCAAAAAACAATATAACTCATTTCTTAATTGTACAAAAACAAATTTTCTTAATGGTACTATCAATTATATCTATTTTTGACTTCAATATCCTCAACTATAAAATCATTTACTTTGGTATCCTTAGTTATTGTTGTTAATCACTATGGTCTTCCGTTAAAAAATGTTGTTTTATAAAAAAAAATTTGAATGAAAATGCTCCTCAACTACATAGAAATATAACTGTTCTCCCTCTCCTTCTTCTTTATTAGACCACTATCACCACTGCCACCACCACCACCACTAGAGACCCCATTACTGTTGTTGACACCTTCAACTTCACCTCTCGCTTGGAGGAAATTGTTGTCACCTACGGCCTCGAATCCTGATGAGTCTCCCTTGGAGAAATATATCCAAAGAATACTAGTACCGTTACCTCTCAAGGACAGCAAGGACTCCTCTGAGATCGAATTGATGTCTGCAACTACAGCATCCTCCTTTACCCATTCACCGTTTCTAAGGAAAACACTAGCCTAGAAAGTTCTCAAGGACAACAAGGACTCCTCTGAGATCGAATTGATGTTTGCAACTGCAACATCCTCCAATGCCCATTCTTCGTTCCTATTGGAAACACTAGCTCTCGAGGACATCAAGGTCTCCTTTAAGATCGGATTTGCAATAAGGCATCCTTGCATGTCCATCTGCCATTCCTAAGGAAAACACTAGTCCAGAAAGTTCTCGAGGACAACAAAGACTCCTTTGAGATCAAATCGATGTCTACAACTACCGCATCCTCCCAAGCTCATTCATCGTTCTTAAGGAAAACACTAACCCAGAAAGTTCAGGCCTATGCTTTAGATTTTGGAGCATCAACAATTGAGAAGAGATACAGGAGACAGAAGAGACAGAAGAGAAAGAAGAGAAAAAGAAAAGTAAAGTAAAGAACGAAAGAAACTAAGAATGACATAATAGCTATTCCATATCAAATTGTAATAGTATTACCTCAACTATTTGAAAAAGAAAAGAATTAGAAGTTGAGAATACTAGAATGAATGATTTTATAGTTGAAGATGCTGAAGTAAAAAAAACAGGTATAGTTGAGTCCAACATTAAGGAAAAAAAGTAAATAGGTATATAACCCAACACAATGGACTAACTAATAAACAGAGTTTATAGATGATACCCCATAGAATACGAGAGAAAATTTTATTATTCTCAAAATTGGCTAGTATTTAGTGTCCTTTAGCTCATAAATGATTCTTAAATCATCTATCTCGATCCACTTCCAAGTTAAGCCTTAGGTCCCATTTGTAACTATGTCTGAAATAGTGTCCACCCCAGGACATCTTGGTTGTTTAAGGGCATCCCTTTTCATCGTCACGACATGAGGTTTGAAATCCCCTTTCTCACCATTTATGGAATTTTCCCCACGATGATGCCATACAAGGATTCAAACCTATGGCATCTGCATAGTTGGTGGCCTCGCTCATGAGCTGGGCTATTCTAAATAAAAAATAAAAAAAACTATGGATCCATTTGACAAAACATTTGGACAGCTTTTGAGCATATAACTTTTCCTTAGAAGTTATAATAGTCCAACAATTCTACTAAGTACTACCGACTACTTAGAAACATATAGCTTTTGGAACAGTGATTCCTTTATATTTCCAAAAGCTAGGATTTGTTTCAAAAGCTAGGACATGACATTTTCTAACTAGAAGTTAGCTTTTACACTTAAATTCAAGAACTGAAGCTTTACCAAACAGACCCTATATTTGAAATAATAACTTTTGACAAAAAAAATATTTTTCAGGAAAAATGATTGCAAACTTATCGTTCTTCTATTATTTTTTTCTTGGAAAGCAATGACTAACCTTTTTTGTAACTTTTAGCTAAAAAAAACTACTATGAAAGCTAATATATAGCTCTTGAGAAAAAGTAAAACATCTAGATAAAAATAACTCCAAATAAGACCTTATTAGTGGAACTCCTTTACTCTTAAGTTAATTAGCACATTATGGGTCACAAGTTAATTAATACCAAATCAATGAGACCTCAACTCTTACGTTAACACAAATGATGTGCACTATGACCACCTACAATCTTTCTCATGGGAAACCCGTCTACACATTAACACATGAGAAGGAAATCACTTTTATTACTACTGTATCCTCAAAGTACTAGCCTATTGGAGATGTGGAGTATGATCTACCACTATAGTAAGTGTTTTGGAACAATGGTGAAAATGATATTTAGACTCGATTGGATATTCAAATCTCTTAAGGGCTAAGTAATTAGATTAGATTACATTAAGTAAATATTTAAGTCCTATTCCATGTATGAATAAACATTGACTTCCTATGTATGAATGGACATACCTCTTGTAATTATATGATCATCATATTCTCTAACAGTGAAAGAAAATTCTAATGCAACAGGTTTTCGTTTTTTTTGTAAATGGTATTCTATTATTAGATAAGTCCATACAGAATAGTATACGGTATTGTGCTGAGAAAATATTACAGAATCTTAGTTCCAGCAATTTAGGAACAAGATGTCTAAAATGCAGTAAGCAGAAAGAAGCCTGAAAATAAAGGAAATTCCATCAACCAACAAAACGTTAGTCATTACAGGGAATTGTCATCCAAGAGAGCAGGAGTAGATGCATTTTGTTCCCAATCTTGTTGGTCATTATTTGTAGCCATAAGGTCAATTTCCATAACCCTGTTCTGCTGAAAAGACGAAATGGAGTACAGAACCTCATCTTTTCAAATTCGAAAGGCCACAATATCTCTTCTTCGGTGGACCGACGAACCCGAGATGGAGTCGTCGGAACAGAAACAACATCCGCCAGAGATAAATCATAGTCCAAGACTCACAAGTATAATCAGGAACCAAAGAAAATTTTCAGTAGAAAAGAAACTATAATTTCATCCTCCATATCACAATTAGAGTGTTCGGATTCAGGCAAACAAATGCCCTAACCCTAGAACAGCTGATCAGAGAAAAATTTCACCGTAAAGCTCAATATATGCCAACAAATGCTATAAAATGCCAACAAATTCCAGATCAATATGCAAAGGAAGGGGTAAGAAAGTGTTTTAGCTGAGGTTTATACCTTCTAATAGTTTACCTGACGAGAGAAGACCAACATCGACGAGAGGCCGATCCCATCTACAAGTAGACAAGGGACCGAATCCGTCGGCGAGACTATGTTCTGACGGAGAAGAGGCGGAGGAGAGGAATGTAAAGCCCAACGAATAGGCGTAGATCTGCTAGACGTAGATCAACAAGTAGGCGAGACTATGCAACAGGTTTTCGTCCAACCATATAAATTTTGTTTTTATGTGTATGTTTAATCTTCTTTTTTGTTGTATTCGTTTTGTTTCTATCACGATTCGATCCTCAACAAAGTCATCATCCATGCACACCTACATAATCTTGCTTGCCTGCAGCCAACTGTATAACTCGATTACTGTTGCTTCAGCTAACGCAGTTGCCTAGGGCTGTAATGTAAGTGGAGCAGGCTTGTAAGTTGTTGGTTATAAGCTGCAACAGTCAAATACAAACGTGCAATATTCCTGAACATGTACTGCACGCGTGCAATATTCATGTGTCTCCACTGACAGAAAGGACATATACGTTGCATGTTATTTATACCATGTATCATCTCACCTGCTTCTATGAACCCTTCTGAGCTTATACCATGCTATGTAATCCACACAGCACGAGTCTGTCACCTACACATCCACCATACTCTGGATCATGACCACATGACTTACTTCCTAGCAATTGATTTTCAGGAACTTCTGCAACTCCTCCGGCCGATCCTCACGACTGATCACTTCTTTGTTCCGACTCGCATGCTCCTGAAAATCACACTACACTTACATCCCAAGTCCAGACGAACAGGATATAAACAGACTTATGCTACCTCTTTCTTCTCACAAGAATGCTAGCTCTTGCCCCCCCGAACTGGTACGAACAGGGAATGCCTGTCACGATGAACGTGCCTGTGACAGGTCACCCTGATGAGTGGTGATCCAAAGAATCTCGAAATGGACCCAAGATGGGCCTTAGCGGGCCACAATTAACAGAGCAATTGAGTGGCGCTCGTTCGAGATCACTTGGTCCATCCAAAGTGCACCGTATCACGATCCTGGTGAGATCTTAGGGTACTGTTTCGGGTCCATGAAAAGCTAACAATGAGTGGGTTGGTGGGCCTGATATGGAATTCAGTTGATCACTAACATATGTGTGCGATTCCATATGTGTATTGGTGGTCTAAGTTGCGTTTGGTTTCAAAAGAATGTAAGAGACCCACACGATTCGGCCATGCAACAATCGAAGTTTTTCCTTTTTCTTTTTGTTTTTTTCAACCAAGTATGTGGCATTGATGGTGTGACCATGTCGGTGGAATCCTTGGCGCAGCTCTCCACCTACTTCGTGTGTGGAAACACACGAGGAGATTCGATACAATCACGGTGAATATGGTGAATCCGGAAGAAAAAAGAAGACCCAGAAACACTAAAGGGAAGACAAAAGGATAAGGAAAGGAGTCGCTACCTAATCTTTTAATGGAAAGACGAGGAAAACCAAAAAACACCAGAAAAACTGGGATGCAAACAAGATGCAGAATGCATGTGTGATCCGTGCCTAATGGACAATGCACAAATGAATGCGGGCCAAAGAAAGGGTAAGGATTCTGGTTACGCATGGGAAAGGGGTTAGGCACCCCCATGCGCCCGAGAAAACTCAATCTTTCTAAGTTTCCTACTGTCAATGGTTTGCTAAATGTATGCTTGCTTATTCTATATGCTCATGCATGAAGATGACTGAAAACATGCCAAATCAAAGCAAAGAAAGGAATCAAAGGAAAAAATTAATCCAAGGGTCAAATATAGGCATTGTTAATGTCGCTTTACTGTACGTCCTTGGGCGATGAGGAAAATCGTGAAAATCGTAAAATTATCGGAAAGCGTCTCGCAAAACAGCGGAAATTGAGATAAATCCGAGAAAATCAAAAAAGGGGAAAATAATCCTCATTTCGGGACAATGTCGACTTTGACAAGTCTTTTATTGTACGCCCTTGGGCGATGGAAAACCAAAACAAGTGAAAACCATGGAAAACGAGGAGAAAATAAAACTCGGAACAAGCTAGAAAAGCGTGCACCAAACAAGAAAGAAAAGACATGAAAATCTGTGCAAAAAGATGTGAAAGGCCATGCAAAATGCAAGTGCGAATGCAAATCTAAAGAATACAGGGGGGTTTATGCAAAAAAACCCAAAATCCATGGAAAGCTAAAGTTCAGAAGCCCAAATCCTCAAAAATATGTAGGAAAACACATTCCATGCATGTATGAAAAATTCTGGAGTCAAATGTGCATCCCTAGTCAAAGGAAGCTCTCTAGGGGTCAGAATGCAATTTACCCACTAATGCATGCATGAAAATCAATTCTGCATAAAATCATGGTAAAAATGCAAGAAAATGTCTCAGAAATGATCCAGGAAGTTTCAGGGGCAAAATGGTCATCTTTACCCTTGAAAACAGGCAATCAGAACAATTCTATAAAGCAAAGGGGGTAAACTGCAAAAAAACCAGCAAACAAAGCATTCCAGGAAGTTCTGAAGAAATTCAGGGGCAAAAATGTAATTTTCACAGAAAGTAAAACATTCCAGAAGAAATCCAATGGAATTAGAGGGCTAAAATGCAATTAAACCATGAAAACAAGCTTCTGGAATGTTTTGAAACAAAGTCAGGGAGTTTCATGCAATTTTTCCAGTAAAATAAGCCTTTTTGAAGTTTTCTGTAAAACACAGGGGCTTAAATGCAATTTGTTCAATGAAAACATGTTTCTGAAATCATTTAAAACAAGTTCAGGGGCTACTATGTAATTTTCACCAAAAATGAACTGCCAGGGTGATTTTAAGAAAGCACAGGGGTCCATATGCAATTACACCAACAAAATTGAGCATTCCAAAACATTTATGAAAGTACGAGGGCTTATATGTAATTTTTGCTGTAAAAATGAATTGTCAGAAACATTTTGAAGAAGATCAAGGACTCATATGCAATTTTCACAATAAAATGAATGTGAGAATCATTTCAAGGAAATCCAGGGTTTTCAATGCAATTTACCTAAAGCAAAATACATTTTATAAACTCTAGGGGCTTTTATTAAAGTTTTAAACTCAGAAAACATTACTTTAATTGTTTAGGGTAAAACATGTAATATTTTCAGTTAAAACTTTATTCGAAACATTTTAGAAAAATGATGGAAGGACCTAGATGTAATTAAAGGACCAAAAAGCAATTCCAGAAGAACCTATTTGCAAGAAAAACATAAACTCCGGGTTTATTCAAATAAAATGTTTTAAATTGTTTTTTTAAAAAGAAAAAGAAACGACGGTCGCCGACGACCGCCAGAGGAGGACAAACAAGGCCTTCCCGTGCTCCGATCTTAGATCAAACTTCACGGGAGGCAAAAAGAAGGCAAGAGGGAAGGATCCAACAGAGTGCATCGAGCAGCCAACGGTGGGAATGAGCCTCCCACCCACCTCACCGTCTAGGTGCTCCGGCGACGTATCCGCGACGGCTGGAGGCGTTCAGGGTGATGGTGCTACAATCCAGTGGTCCAGAGGGCTTCGGGGCGTCAGGAGGAACTTCCTCCCCTCTCCTGGAGCTGAATGGAGCGGCAGGGGGCTTCATCTGTCGTCGGCGGTCCATCTCTGGCGAGGTTGGTTGCTGCGGCGCTCCAGCGGCCAAGGCGCTATTCTGGGGGCTCCGGAGTGATCGCGGGGCAAGGTGGAAGGTTCCTAGATCGTCGGTGGGGCGCGGGAGGCTCTGGATGCTCTGGATCCCGTCGTCTTCTCCGACGACGGCGGGATCAGCGTGTACTTCCGACGAGCGGCGCGCGGGCTACAGGGAACGGTAGAGCGGCGATCCAAGGGGCAGTGGAGCTCGAGGGAGGCTAGGGAAGGAGGACAGGAGGCTCGGGGGTCCGGGACACTTCCTGGATTGCCCCCCCCCCCCCC
>JAMKQA010006164.1:0-11704 GCA_024699735.1 Posidonia australis | reverse complement strand
AAGTGGGCCTTCATGGGCCCAATTGGGTTTCCATGAATTAAATGGCCTAATGAGGGTTTGTGGGCCCAAATGGGCTCAACCAAGGTTCAAGCTCAGCCACTAGATCCTCATCCTGCAAAATTAGAAATTTGGGGTGTCTACAGATGTACAACATAGTACTATCATTCTTGCATACATTATTACTTGTCCACTTTGCAAGGTCTCGCTAGGTCCCAAGCTAGGGGCATGTCAGCGGCTCCTCGGCCAAAGACCTGGCAGAGGATATGTACACCAGGGGTATGTCAGCTGCCTTTGCGGTGATAGCCTTTCCCGTCAACCAGGGGCATGTCAGCTGTCCTGTTGGTTGACCCTTCTTGGGACAGTATCTTTGTCTAGAGCATGTTGTTTGCTCCATAGCTCGAGTGTAGAAACAGGGACAACAGCCGGCATAAGCCTCTAGGATCGGAGCAAAGTTTGAATATCTGTATTCTCCTAATCAGCAGACGAGAACACAACCTATAAGCAAGTGCTGTAGCCAAACTCCCAAGAAGTCAGTCAGTGATACCACAATGTGTAACCATGCCAGCGACAACCTCGGTCGTGGCACGAAAGGCCAAATGCACGAGGATCGGCAAAGTCATAGCAAAACAATAAAAAGCAAATGATAAAAATGAAGGAGTCGCCACCTAGTCTATTTAAAACGGGAGACGAGGAATACCGTTTTAAAATAATAAAACTATGCAATAAAACCTATGGAAAAGGTCAACATGAACCAAAAAATGGGCAAGGATCCCTGTTACGCATGAGGAAGGTATTAGGCACCCTCGTGCGTCCGAAAAATTGGTCTTTCATGGGTTTTCTCATTTACTTATATGAAATGTTGGCTTTTCAGGCTGTTTCTGTACGCCCAAGGGTGATATGCCATGCCATGCTACATGCAAGTGGTGCCTTATGCTAAACATGGAAAGTGGGACTGTAGGATGTGTCCTAATGCTCAGAAAGGTCACTCGAGTGGTGGATCAAACACCGGTATAAAGATATTGCATAGATATGACCATAAATCCAACAATATCGAGTAGCTTTCGTCCTCACTTTGCTATATGCAAAACCTAAGCTACCATGCACAAATATGTATGAAAACAGACTGGTGTCATCCTGATACATCCAGGAGGACACCCAAAGAAAACCAAAGGCAAAGCAAATCAGGAAACATGCTAAATACCATGCCAAAAGCTACTGTGTGCAGTGAAAAACTGGCATGTGCGCTTGTGTGGTGCGCCAGACTTGTGTGTCAGTTTGGTGTACCACCTATGTGCGCCTATGTTGTGCACCACCTATGTGCGCCTTTGAAATTGTAGAGCAGACAATAAGCTAGACTAATGTGCCATGTGATATAAAATCCTGCAATCATGCATAATATCATCTGAAAATGCATCATGGACATCTAAAACACCTGATCACATGTGAGTGAGTTTTCCCCTCTTCCACAAGGTCATAAAGGAATGAGGAAACCCAAGAAAACCTGATATGGGTATTGTGCTCAAGGGCAATATGCCTCACACAAGACCACACAACTCCTATACTAAATGAAGCTAATGGGTTTCGGCCATGCTACCCTGCTCTGGATCATGGACTGTTGCATAAGAACTCTCCAAACAAGAGTCCATGGGGCAACCAGTTCACCAAACCCCAGTGGCAGGTTGACTTCAATAGATGCAAAACTAAAACAAACAGTGCTATTATATGTTGAAATCATGCAAGTAAGAACATGGGATATCAGGGATAAAACATCAGGAAAATCAAAGTCCAGGACAAACAGTAAGGCATGCAAATCATAATGCAAAATGAGCTCCCTGCACCCTGTGACCAGGCTGGTGCGCCAAGATGGTGTGCCTCCTAGGTGAGCTAGTATGGTGCGCTAGTTTGGTGCACGCTAGAAATTCTGAATCAGACTGCAGTCTGATTTCAGAGTCTGGGCCAGATGCATGCAATGAATTTGGTTACTGTAGACACCTCGATTTTGAGGTGGTCCATAGATAAACTTTCCAGATGTTGCTTTGGATGTGACAAACTCAATCCCATTAGCTAAACCAACCCCAAGCTTACAGCAGGCCTGTAGCCCAATTAGAAATCCAGACAGGTAGGGGAGAGCACCAAGTTAAGGCACCAATGTTGAGCACCAACTAGGAGCACGGAAGTGGCACACCTAGCTGGAGCATCAGACAGGCGCACCAAGATGGCACGCAGCCAATTCTCAGGCTGTTGACTGCTGGCTTTCCACCTCTCATGGTTGTAACCTTCACCAGCGAATATGCCATGGAATCTTCTCAAGGCTCTTCGTTTACGAGGCTGCTTACATTCCATAGGAGTTACCTGCGAGAAATCCTATATAAGGACCCCCATAGGCAACCATTAGAGGGGGTTAGAAAACCTTGATCAAACAATCCTGATCTAAGAGAGCACCTTGAGCAAACCATATACTCTTTTCAGCAACTTATTCTCATTTTCTGGAGTATTCCTTTGCATTGTAAAGCATCTCCAGCCCTTCCAAAGCAACAAGGATCATATTATCTTAGGTTTTCTAAGAAGAAACATCTTGGACAAGGTAGGTTCCTTTCTTCTCTTCTATTTTTAAATCTTAGTTCTCGCACTGGATAATGCATGCCTTGGACTTCATATATAATCTGATTTTTGCTGTTTACATGAGAGTTCTATGATAAGATTGCTTGTTTCCTGTGCAAGATTATTCTACATGTAAATCAATATGATAAAGATTTGCACCTTGTTATTCCTATGAGTTGTTTTTCTCTTCTATTTTCTTTACACAAGGAACCATGATTCATGCACGTGTATACTAGGAATTATGCAGTAGATATGTTCCTCATGTATCCATCATATGCATATAATTGATAAGCTCACGCACTCATTTCTTATGATTTAGCATCTCATGCAAACACTATAGCCATGAACCCATGATTTGCCATGATTAAGATTTTAATAAAAGACACTCATTTGTTAGTGTTTCATCGTGTCTTAGTCTCTTTTCATCTGTATAAACAAATCTGGGTTAAGAAAATCATTTATCTCTGAATCTGGATCAGATTCTGGATCAGACTACAGTCAGATTCAGATTTTCTGAGGAGCACCAATCTGGCGCACCTGACCAGAGCACCACTCTGGCGCACCATTCTGATGCACTAGACTGGTCAGAGAGCATTATCACCCTCTTTTGCATCCTCATCTGCATGTTTTCTCGGATGACTTTGAGTTTGATTCTTTTGGCGATGATTCTCTGATATTTCATGATTTTGCATGCATGATTTTAGCCTCATATGATATTGTTTTCTAAGTGGTTTTTGTATCTTCTACCCATGGCTAAATTCTGGTAGGCTGATTGCCCTTTACTCCAATATGGAGAATCTATGCATCAGCCTATGATCCAGGTGACATGGCTGAACTTTGCTGCTTTCATTTGGCATGAATAGGGTGTGATCTGGTGTGAGGCTATCAACCCTTGAGCACAAGGTCCATAAATCTTTTCATACTTGCATTTTTCTAGATTTATAAAGTATGTTTTTCCAAGTTTGCAAAAGATTTTACGTTGCATAACATTCTAGAACGCATTGATAAATGACATTGCACTGCATGGGTTTCTGGGTTTTCCTTAGCACACCTTTCTAGCCCACACAAGAGCACATAGGTGGCGCACCAAACTGGAGCACCATTCTGGCGCACCAAACAGGCACATCAGCCTGTCTATCAGTAGCACTGCAGCTTTTCGCATGTCTATTAGCACGATTTCTTGTTTTGATTTACTTCTGGATTTTTCTTGTTTTCTTCCTAGATATATCAGGAAAACCCAACTCTGTTCTCAAACCTATTATGCATGTTTGATCATACATTGCATGTAGTAAAGCAAGGATGAAAAATCACTCGAAATAATTGGATCTTTGATCTTATTTATGCAATACCCTTGCATCAATGCTTGACCCGCGATACGAGTGATCCTTCTGAGCATTAGGACACACCCTGCACTCCATGCACCCTTATTTTAGCATAAGACACTACTCACTCAGCAAGGCATGGCATATCGCCCTCGGGCGTACAGAAAAGGCTGAAAAGCCGACATTTCATATAAGCAAACGAGAAACCCATAGAAAGACCGATTTATCGGGCGCATGAGGGTGGCTAACCCCTTCCTCGTGCGTAACAGGGATCCTTGCCTAATTTTCTGGTTTATGACCTACTTTTTCATTGGCTTATTTGCTTGATTTATATGGTTTTCCTCGTCTTCCATTTTAATAGACTAGGTGGCGACTCCTGCACTTTATTATAATTTTTGCCGTGAGTTTGTCGACCCTCGTGCATTTGGCCTTTTGCGCCAAATCCTGAGGCTGTCGCCGGCATGGTTACTGGAACTGGCGACTCCACTAAGGAAAACCAGATCCTGGCTTTTGTTTTGGGTTTCTCGTTTGCTTTGGCTTTTCTTCTTGCTTGCCTATTTCCAGGCTTTGCATTGGTTATCCTTTTAAATGGTTTTTTTCTTACATCCATGCTTTTTGCATAATGGGTGTTCTCCTTTTACACATTTGCTATTTCACCGCTGTTGCACATAATCTACACATGCTTTTGTTTGATAATTCAAGGCTAATTTGTGTGTTTATTTCCCTTCTTGTATATGTCTTGTTTAGGAGAATTATAGACATGTTTTCTTTCCCCATTTGGTTAATGAAAATATAAAAACCAAAATCAATAAAACAT
This sequence comes from Posidonia australis, assembly GCA_024699735.1. Lineage (NCBI taxonomy): Eukaryota > Viridiplantae > Streptophyta > Magnoliopsida > Alismatales > Posidoniaceae > Posidonia > Posidonia australis. The sequence continues at coordinate 6,964 of JAMKQA010006164.1, read as the reverse complement.
AAGGCAAACTAGTGACAAATTGCAAATTCCCCCACAGTTTAATAAACTTGCAAGTAAAAAGACTTAAAGCATACTTTGCACACATCATATAGGACATGCATCTTCTCCTCTCCTTAGTCCGCCTATACAGTCGGCGAAGGACATTTCTCGGTGTTCTCATTCTATGACTTTGGCGTGGGATGAAATATCGGTATGTCCCCCCTTGACTGGGGTCGTGTTGGTGTTAGTAGAGGGTATAGCCTACTACTTTGGTAGAGGACGTGGCCCCGAACGCACCACCCGTTCACTGCCTAAGCTTTGGCTGGGATTTAGAACGGGGACCTTACTTTTTTCTAAACTTGAGTCGGAGACCCATTCACCCCTATGTGAACCCGGAGTAGACAGCTTAATAGGACACCCCTAGGTTGTGAGAGACTGCATACTAGAAGCATTCATTTGCATCTCATACCACCATAAACATTGCATCTTTTCTAACTCGTTTGTTTATGTGCATAGGATTCTTATCTGTGCGAGTCTCCTTAGCCTAAGCTAGAGATCTTTCCTTTCGCTGACTTTGTTTGCGACCCTCTATTCGACCACGTCTCCTGAGTTATTTGTCACTTCCGACGATAGCTCGTCCTAGGATTCATCCTCTTCTTCCTAGCCGCAGTTCGATCCACCATGGCCCAGCATGCTAGTGAGCCCCTTTCCCCCACTGTTCAGGAAGAGTTCCCCATCTCGGGATATTCTTCCTTTGTGTCTGTTCTAGTCATCACCGCTGCCTCCACTTTTGCCCTGGCTTCAGGATGACCTCCACCTCCTCATTTCCGTGTCCCTAGGGCTACCCCGCCTTCGGGACCACCCGCTTGGTCTTCTTTTGCTGTTGGGGCCACAGCAGTTGAGTCTGTTTCTCCTCAGGACTATGTATTTTCCAGCCCTCCTCTGATTGCGGCTGTCACAGTAGTAGCCTCTCCCCAGTTTGGACAACTAGGATCCCAGCCTCCTGTTTCTTCTCCTGTCTTGCCTCCATCCTTTGGAGCCACTAGCGACGATCCCGTCACCGCGAAACTGCAACAAATGTCGGCCCTCGCCCAACAGTTGCAGGGATTGGCACTGGCGCTCCAGCCCTTTTCAGCTCTGTCCTTCCCGGCTCCAGAGTTGCCTATGCAACCGACCATAGGACCACAGTTTGCATCCACTGCACTCCCCCCACAGCCGTCGCCATCCCTTGTCTCTTTGACAATAGGGGTGTCGACATTACCTTTTGTTACACCTGCATAGCACCCACCACAGCATGCATCCCTCCTATCTGTTGGCCAGCCTCCTAGGCCGGCGGGAGCACAGTTCGCCATGAGCATTGTACCAGAGACCATTTCGGTTCAACAGTTCTTGCTCCCACACTCCGCACCACTTGTTGCACCACCCCCTGCCTTATCCTCACCCTTGTACCACACACAAGGCTCATCTTTTATCCCACAGCACAATGCACTCATGCACGGGTACACTGGCCATCCTGCCGTAGCACCAGACGGTGGAGTGGTGGATCCGGAGGAGCCCTTAGGGGCAACCCATACAGTGTACATGGCACCCGCCACTACTGCACAATCCACAGCTACAGTAGCTCCGGATGGTCTCCTCTCGAGAGTAAATGATCTGGAGCGCACTCTCCGATAAGTGCAGGGTGGGGACCGCCAGTCCTACCGATTCCGAGATCTCTGTTATTTCCTAAAGGCGACTCTCCCCCTGAATTTTCAAATCCCGGAGTTTGAAAAATACAATGGTAGGGGTTGTCCAATTGCCCACCTCAAAGCCAATTGCGGAGACCTCGCCCAGCTTCAAGCTGACGAAAGGTTGTTGATCTGGTTGTTCCAAAAGAGTCTCGCGGGGCCCGCGTTGAAGTGGTTCACTTCCCTCAACATGGCCACCATCTAGACTTCGGACGACCTTACGCAGGTGTTCCTGGAACAATATTCCTTTAACCTCGACATAGTCGCTATCAGGTAGAGACCCCAAGAAACATTTGGGGAGTATCTTGGGCATTGGCGCTCCTTGGCATCACAAGTCAAAGATAGACCCTGCGACGAGGAGTCTATTGAGATTATAATCCGAGGAGCACAACCAGTGGTCGGGGCTCTGCTTAGCATCCAACCTGTTACCACTTTCTCGGCACTACTTCTGGCGGGCGCCCCTTTTGAGAGTTCACTGCGCGGCGGTAGTTTTGCAGCACTCTCTGCATTTGCCAAGCAAGCCACTTCCTTATATAGTGGCGCTGGCAGTAGCAACAACCACAGCAACCACAATGCCAATCCACCCCGGAGGCAGGATCCCTCCAAGGATACAGTTTCTTACATTAGATCCCCTACAGCACCGGTGAATGTCCATCCGCCCCCTCAGCATCAATTAGTTTATGCCACGCCTACACCTAGAGCACCTTTTGCACCACACATCACTCCCACTGCCACTCCAGTTTATCCTCCTCGATGGAACGAATCCTGGTGTGTTTTTCCTCTCCACGGTTCATTCCGATGAAACAAATTCTGGTGTCATTTGATATTCTGATTTTCCTATCCACGGTTCGTTCCGATGGAACGAATCATGGTGACTTTTGATATTCTAATTTTCCTATCCACGGTTCGTTCCGATGAGCGAGTCCTGGTGTCTTTTGATATTGTGATTTTCCTATCCACGGTTTGTTCCGATGGAACGAATCCTGGTGTGATTTTCCCATCCACGGTTCGTTCTGATGGAACAAATCCTGGTGTCTTTTGATATTTTGATTTTTCCCATCCATGGATCGTTCCGATGGAATGAATCCTGGTGTGATTTTCCTATCCACTGTTTGTTCCGATGGAACAAATCCTGGTGTGATTTTCCTATCCACAGTTTGTTCCGATGGAACAAATCCTTGTGTGATTTTCCCTTCCACGTTTCGTTCCGATGGAACGAATCCTGGTATTCTTTTACATTGGTGTTTTTTTTTCCCTTCCAAGGTTCGTTCCATTGGAACGAATCTTGGTGTCTTTTTTCCTCCTTGGTTTGGTCCATTTCCTTCCAGGTGAACCTCTGTGTCCCTCTGTTGTTTTGTGTTCCGCTCTATATGGACAGAATCAGAGCGATTGTTGTTCCTTTCCTCTTGTGGGCTGGTATCCCGAACTACCCGGGCAATCCTAGTGGTGCCTGATGGATTCCCCACTCTAATTGTTTCCTCTCTTTGTTTTTTGCCTCCTTTTGGGTTGGTAGCCCGAACAACCCGGATGACTTCCGTGATCAGTCACATCCCGGTCGGCAGGCACCGTGAGTCTTGTCTGGAGCTTTTTGCAACAAGTGCGACAACCAATCATGTCTCTTAGGAGCTGATCGGTCGTCAGCTTGTCAATTCTTAATCTTTTGTGCTTGTTCCTCCGTTTGGCCTCAGCTGTGGCAAAAGGATCTCTGGCGCGGACCTCTGGTATGTTTTCTAGCTAGTGGCTGATTGTCTATGGATTACTCTTGTTTGTGGATTCACGTGGGGTGTCTTTGTCAACCCTAAGCATCGGTCTCTATTCTACTCGACCTCCGACCTCGCTCAAGGAGAGGCATCTGTAGACACCCCAATTTTCTGATTTTGTAGGATGGAGATGTAGTGGCTGAGATCAAACCCTCATTAGGCCATTTAATTCATGGTGACCCAATTGGGTCCATAAAGGCCCACTTAGGCCCATTAAACCCTAGTTGAGCCCATTTAGGCCTACAAGAATATCTTAAGCATACTTGACTTCATGGAAGCCCATTTAGCCCATTTGGGCCTACCTAAACCCATTTGGGCCCATGGGGGTCCACAAGGCCCACATAGGCCCATGAAGCCCAGAAGGCCTACAATGGCTCAACTTACATTTCCTCCTATTTGTTTCTCCATGGATCAAATCTACTTCCATATTCTTTTTCTCCCTTAATCACCAAAGTTCTCCTACATAATTCAAATATTTCATTGTTTCATCATCACACCACATCTCATTGAACCCATCTTCTCCACCTTAACTCCGCATGAATCCAGCACAATCAACCTTCCTCACTGAGCTCATCGCAACCCAGGTCTCACCATTGATCCAGCAAATTACAAAGCATCCCCAGCCATCAGATCAGTCGCCGGAGATGGCTGGATCGTCGTTCATCTTGTCGGCGACCAAAGGAGACAGGATGGAGCGCAAGGGGGACAACCGTTAGAGTCTGCTGGGTCGTTAGGAGCACAGTTAGTGGAGGTAAGAGGATTGTTAGTTGTCTATTAGCTGGGAGTGGGTTGTTACGGTGGGAATTTGTTGGGTTCCTTACCTATATAAGGAGGGGCATAGGCAGCGTTTGGACGGCTTTTGACATGGCGAGAGGAGAGTTGAGCGAGCCAGAGAATTCCAGTGAGAAAGGGGTATCTGCGGAGAAAGGGGAGGAGACTTCCAGAGCTCCGGCGAGGTGCAGAGGTCCTCCGTGCCCCGCTGTTGCCGTTTTCCGATGACAGAGGTGGGGGGGGGGTGCAATCCAGGACGTGTCCTGGACCCTCGAGCCTCCTATACTCCTTCCTTGGCCTTCCTCGAGCTCTCCATCCCCTTGGAACGCCGCTCCGATGCCCCCAGAGAGCCATGCGAAGATCGTCGGAAAACGCCTCCCGTAGCCGCCGTCGCTGGAGAAGAAGGCCCTGTCCGAGCCTACACACCGCTCCGAGCCTCGCCGTGGTGATCCAGCCCCGCGGCGACCTTCCTCAACCTCCCGCAAGTGGACCCGAGCCTCTGGATCCACGCGCGAGCCCCCAAGCGTCCCAGCAACGCCACCCAGCGGAAGAAGTCGCGGCAGCGACGCTTAGCGTCCTCCTTGCTCCACTGACCTCCGCGCCGCTCCAGAACCTTCCAGAAGCATCCCTCAGCTCACTGAAACCCTCCGACCGCCGCGCCAAGGATCCAGACATCCCCAGCCACCGCGAGTTTCCTACCGGAGCAGCTCGACGACGAGCGAGGTGGGGGAAGCGCCTCAGTCGTCGGAGGCCACATCTAAACCGTTGGATGTCCTCCCCTCGTCTCCTTCTTGCTTCCTGTGGGGTCCGATCTCAGATCGGACCCAGGGAGCCTCCCCTTTGGCTTCCTCTGATGGTCGCCGGCGGCAAGTTCGATCGCCGGTGACCGTTGTCCCTTTTTCAGTTTTAAAAACATTTAAAACTTTGTTTTAAATAAAATCTGAAGTTTATGTTTTTCTTGCATATAAGTCCTTCTGGAATTACTCTTTGGTCCTTTTATTACATATAGGTTCTGCAATCATTTTTCAAAAATGTTTCGAATAAAGTTTTAACTGAAAATATTACATGTTTTACCCTAAACATTTAAAGTAATGTTTTCTGAGTTTAAAACACTAATAAAAGCCCCTAAAGTGTATAAAATGTATTTTGCTTCAGGTAAATTGCATTATTAACCCTGGCTTTCTTTGAAATAATTCTCACAGTTCATTTTTCTGTGAACATTGCATAAAAGACCCTGCTCTTCTTCAAAATGTTTCTGACAGTTCATTTTTACAGTAAAAATTGCATAATAGCCCTTTCTTATTTCAAAAACTCTTTGGATAGTTGTTTTTGTTGGTTAACTTGCATTTTAGCCCTCATACTTCTCTGAAACTTTTCCAGAAGCATGTTTTCATTGGACAAATTGCATTTAGGCCCCTGTGTTTTACAGGAAACTTCCAAAAGGCTTATTTTGCTGTGAAAATTGCATAAAATTCCTTGACTTTGTTTTAAAACATTCCAAAAGCTTGTTTTCATGGTTTAATTGCATTTTGACCCTCTGAATTTCTGAATTTCTCCTGGAAAGTTTTGTTTGCTGGGTTATTTGCAGTTTAGCCCCTATGCTTCATTTATTTTACTCTGATTGCCTGTTTTCAAGGGTGAAATGACCATTTTGCCCCTGAAACATCCTGGATTATTTCTGAGCGTTTTCTCTTGCATTTTTACCCTGATTTTATGATAAATTGATGTGCTTGCATGCATTAGTGGTAAAATTGCATTCTGACGCCTAGAGAACTTCATTTGCACTAGGAGAGTACATTTGACCCTAGATTTCTTCATACATGCATGGAATGTGTTTTCCTATGTATTTCAGATGATTTGGGCTTCTGAATGTCAGTTTTCCTCGGATTTAGGCTTTTTGCACAAAACCCCTAGGCTTCTTCAGATTTGCACTCACACTTGCATTTTGCATACTTTTCACATTTTTTTGTACGATTTTTTCCCGTCTTTTCTTCCTTGCTTGGTGCACGCTTTCTAGCTTTGTTCCGAGCTTAGTCTTCTCCTCGTATTCCGGGTTTCCCTCGGTTTTCCACAGTTTTCACTTGTTTTGGTTTTCCATCGCCCGAGGGCGTACAGTAAAAGGCTTCACAAAGCCGACATGGTCCCGAAACAGGGATTATTTTTCCCCTTTTTGATTTTCTCGGATTTATCCCCAATTTCTGCTGTTTTGCGAGACACTTTCCGAGAATTTCTCAAATTTCCCGATTTTTCTCATCGCCTAAGGGCGTACAGTAAAGCGGCATTAACAATGCCTACATTTGACCCTCGGATTAACTTTTTCCTTTGATTTCACTTCTCTTTGATTTGGCATGTCTTCAATCACTTTCATGCATGAGCATATAGAATAAGCAAGCACGCATTCAATAGACCATAGACAGTAGGAAACCTAGAAAGGCCAAGTTTTCTCGGGCGTATGGGGGTGTCTAACCCCTTCCCCATGCGTAACCAGAATCCTTACCCTTTCTCTGGCCCGCATTCATCTTGCATTATCCATTAGGCACGGATCACACATGCATCTTTGCATCTTGTTTGCTTTCTACCGTTTTGTGGTTTTTTTTGTTTTCCTCGTCTTTCCATTAAAAGACTAGGTGGCGACTCCTTTCCTTATCCTTTTTGTTTTCCCTTTGGTGTTTCCGGGTCTTCTCTTCTTCTTCCGGATTCACCATTTTCGCCGTGACCGTATCGGAT
>JAMKQA010006163.1:0-15223 GCA_024699735.1 Posidonia australis | reverse complement strand
GAAAGACCGAGTTTTCTCGGGCGTATGGGGGTGCCTAACCCCTTCCCCATGCGTAACCAGAATCCTTACCCTTTCTCTGGCCCACATTCATCTTGCATTATCCATTAGGCACGGATCACACATGCATCTTTGCATCTTGTTTACTTTCTACCTTTTTTGTGTTTCCTTGGTTTTCCTCGTCTTTCCATTAAAAGACTAGGTGGCGACTCCTTTCATTATCCTTTTTATCTTCCCTTTGGTGTTTTCGAGTCTTGTCTCTTCCTCCGGATTCACCATTTTCGCCGTGACTGTATCGGACCTCCCCGTGTGTTTCCGCACACCGGAGTAGGTTTGGTGAACCGCGCCCAGAGGTTCCACCGACATGGTCACAGACGCATAGTGGTAATATCGAATGTCAAAGATTGATAAATGTCAAGCTCATCTAGAAGAGCCCTCAGTGAAGCAAAGTGATCCTGTATAGAGTTGTGTCCCATCCGTTGTGAGAAGATCTGCTGATATATCTCAAAACACGAGAGATATTCTTCGTGTATCCATACATCTTCTTTAAAGAGTCCTAGATTTTCTTTGTAGGTCTCAAAAACATCACATCACGAGCAACATTTGGTTTCATACTATTCACCATCCAAGAGACAATAGCAGAGTCATCAGCATATCGGTCTTCATAAGTATTGCCTTTGGCATCAGGAGGAAGCTCATTAAGATGTTTGATCTTACGATGTGTGGTTAGAAATGTTTCAAAACTTTGTACCCACAACAAATAGTTCTTTCCATCGAGTTTCTGAGAAATCCTACTTAGATTTTTAATAAGAGATTCCCTTGAAGTCATGCTGATTTTGAAGAAATCAGATCTGAATAGTGCTATTTAGGTTCACAACAGTGAAGAAATACCCCCAATTAAGTGGTATAGGAGTCCAAGAACCTATGAAAGCCAGTAGATCAAGTGGACAATACGAAACCACCCTAAGTAGTAGTAGTAAAGAGTATCTACGGCCTGTCACATGGATTGCATAGAAACAAGTGCCATCAACGCGATCATCGGTGGTAGAGCAACCCTAAAAGGACCGCTAGACAGGCACACCGACCTGTCTCGGGTGATAGGAGTCGCTGACGATTGGAGGGGCTGGCATCTATAGAGGAAGGGCCAAACGGCCCTAGAAGTGACAGACGAAAAGGCTGGAGGGCCAAATGGGGCTGAAAGAGTGGCATGGAAGGTTTGGCGGCACTGACAGAGGGATTTGGTAGGCCTAGCAGCTGTGGAGAAGGGATTTGTGGACCCTGGCGGTGGTAGGGAGGGCTTCAAGGAGGCTGGACAGCACCAGTGAAGTAGTCAGAGAGGTTGGTCAACGTCGGAAAAGCTCATCGGAGAAGGTGGTGGCTGAGAAACCCTAGGGTTTTCTCTTGAACTCTGGTACCATGTGAAATAGAAAGAAAAGAAAAGAGAAAATTCATTATCTAAGATTACATATTACATATTTATAGGGATAGATAAATGAATATCCAATTACCCTAATACAAGATAGACTATATAATCTCCTAACATTATTTAACTCCTAACAAGTAGCTGCCTAGGGTTTTTTTTCGTCAATTTTGGTTTTGGGACGCGTACTAAATTACAATGATATCACTCACACGTGGATTTTAATTGCCTTGTTGTAGATGCATAGTTGGAGGTGTAGTCTCGTCCTACTGCAAATTGTTGGAGTCACAATAGTCACACACAGATTTGGATAATTAGTTTTGATTATTTAATTACTTATTTCTATTAATTTAGATTTAATAAATAATTCTAATAGTATCTATACTTTTGTGTAGCGTTAGAACGTTACAATTTATAAATGGCCCTCGAAGCATAAGCTACAAGAAAAGGTGATCAACCAATAAGAAACATATAGTCTAACCACAAAGCGAGGACACACATGAACATGAAAAACAGCAAGCCTACCATTCTAACTGGGATAAGCATACTAAACTCTTGCATAAGTCAATAATAACAGAATTGGATGTGGGTTAATACTTCATAGACATAGGAACAACCTGTGTGCCTTGATTTCTATCTTGCCCAATTCTTCTTTAGTAGGTGTTCTTCTGCAATTTTTTTGGTGCGCCTGGTATGAAAATATGGCATTGCCGGCAACGCAATCCTACAACAAGTAGAATATTTTTTTGATAAAGTAGAATAACACAGAGTAGTATAATCATCTATGACTGTTATTATTTAGAATTCTATATGATGTAAGGATACCACGTATTAAAACATCTACCCATTATCATTATAGGAAGATTAGAATTCAATACGATGTATAAAAACACAACTACTGTCTCATTTTGGGTTAGTAACTGGTGTATAGAAACATAAAATGTATTTGGAATTACTAGAAAATTTAAAAAATCTTGATGAGGTTTTTCACCAATTTTAAGTTGTAATCTGTATAAGCTAGTCAAAGCATTCACAAATTATTTCATAATCAGATCCAAAACATTTGGTGAAAATGGATTGAAAAGGGCTTTCTCAAATTACAAGGATTAGTCAAAAAAAATGATACAAGGATAATTGGTTAGAAATTTTCTGAAATTGCAGCAAAATATGTAGGATTGCAAAAAGACAGTTTTGAAAAGTCATCTTATCCTACAAGCTGAATTGCTCAGTGGTGCCAAAACTGATATACCTAAGCCTTTGTTCCAATTTGCCTCAATTGGAAATACAACACTAATTTCCTAGAGGGTTGGCATCAGTTATTACTGGTTATTCAACACTAACAGATTTTTGGGTCCTTAAGTCTCAATGCCTACTATCCCAAGGTTGCTTGGATAAGTTGAGCTATGTTGTTTTTCATAGGATGACATTATTATGTAACTTTTGCCAATAGAAGGCCACTCACTAGTCTGATTGCTTTTATATATTTGTGTGTATTTCCATTTTCTTGGGATTGTTAGGCTTGAAACGCTTCTTTCACATGATTCTATCTGTGGCTGTGCAGAATGATGCGTCTTTGGTTCTTTAGCAAATGAAGGATGCTTCTGTTGAACGAGATGAGGACTGGGTTTTTTTTTTACCTTGATGCAGAAACTTATAGTTAATAGTAAATTGTAGACGCTAAGATGATATTGTCAAGGTAGCTATACAAAATTTGCCTTGCTTTTCGTGTGTAGTAGCGGATGTACGATTGACCAAACCAATTTAAGACACTACAAAATTTCTTAGGTTTGAATTATCCTGAGTTCATTTAAGCATATATCCAGAATCTATATTTCACTTCGGCTTATTAGCCTAATTTAGCACCAAACCAATGATCATAGTGTCAATTGGAAGAAACCAAGTCCCTTGGATTTCCGCAACATCTATTGGTTGCATTGTAGTTTCACTTCATTAATAACCTCGGAGGCAATCTTGGATTATTATAGTTTATTTTTCTAGCCAACAGTCTAGAGGACATTATGATAACGTGTTGATTGTTATCGAAATGCCTTCTCTCCCTCTCACAAACGATAAAGCCTTTTCAGTCTAACAAAAACAAAGAACATTTATTGACAGGATGAACAATACATACTGAAAGCATCCAATTTTTCCCTTGAATGAATAATGTACAAATGTCAGTCTGAATAAGAAAAGATAATGGTCATATAAATTTCCACTGCATTCCCAACGGAAATTGGGAAGATCATCCGAAGCTAATTGCGGCCATAAAACCCAAGCAAACGGTGTTGCAAAAAATAAACAAAAAGGTGTTGAAAGAAAATCACTAGCTTCAGAGATCAGCTCTTCCTGGGTATCTAGGGAAGGGAATAACATCTCTAATATTGTCAATTCCAGTGGCAAACATAAGCATTCGTTCAAAGCCAAGACCAAACCCACTGTGCTTCACAGTTCCAAACCGACGCAGGTCAAGGTACCACTCGTATGGATCCAGTGGTAAGCCCGAATCTAAAATCCTGCAATATTCAAACAACAAATTAAAGCCATGGAAAGCTCTTAGCTAAACAAAAGCCAGAAATCGCCACTATCCTGGTGTGCTATGTAGAAAATTATCCATGTTTTCTAAAAAGTTTATAATCTATATGTGCATATAGAGAAGAATATATTGTTGCCAGTACTAGCAAAAATTTTCCTGCTTGTAACAAATCACGTTATTTTTATGCCAACTAGCTAGAACGGCCAACAGCCACAATAAATTCTAATGCAAATCATCCAGCACAGACTGGTCCATGTACAGTAAGCCATTGACTTTCAAACTTTGCTAAAAAAATAAGACAAAAGGCAAGTCGTTCAACACTTCCACTTACCATGGCAGCCATGGCACTAAGGCAAACGGGTTCTTCGGAGCCAAGATACCCAAGGCATGTCAAAAACTTATTTCAAGCAGATGTCAAATTGCAAGGCAACTGTCTTCAAAGCTCACCATATGTGACACCTTAATGATAACATAAGTTGTCCATTTCCAAATCACATTTCTCCTTGACATTCATTGTGCAAATGTTTGGGCTCAGCATGTACCCTACCCTTATAATAATACAAAAAATGTCTTTTGTATTTCTAGACTTATGCAATAGATCTATGTTCTTTCTTCTTTGTTTTAAATTTCATAAGCCTTTGTTTCCGTTTTCAGATGGTTGTTTGCTCTATATGGTAGATGTGGAATTTTCTTTCTGAGAACTAAACTTGGATTATAGGCACCATTTTTTTTAATGCAATAATTCTTTCTTTAATGAAAAGAACAGTTTTGTTCATAGAACAAAGAATTACATACTGACAGTGGAATGAGATAAATGCCAAAAGAAAAAACACATCAAGCAAAAGAACAAATTTGGGTCATAAGATGATAGCAACACAGCAGTTGAATGAATTCTTGGGAAAAAAGCAGTAATTTACACATCAAGCAAGTGCTGACTCAAACAGAACCTTTTCCAAGCCCACTCGATAAAAGTTTAAAATGGTGACCAGCCACTCTGCTGACTTTGAAGAGCTCAACCAACATATCAGTAAACTGGCTAATACATGCTGCTTAGAAGAGCCAATTTTATGCAGAAAAGCTGTAAGATTTTATAATCTTTGTAAACAAAGTATGCAAATACTTTTGGCAAGAAACAGGAACAATGGATTTTACGTGTTTGTAGCCAAAGGTCCATGCTTGAAGATCTATACACAATAGTTATTCTATTGAATTATAGTACCTTTGACGGCACTGGCGAACCATTTCAGGAATAACAAGGAATGAATTGTCATCTAAATTCACTTCTATGAAAGACACGATGCTTACAAGCTCAACAATAAATTGAGATATGGATGATTCTTACCTCTTCTCGAGTATGTCAATGCGTTCTTCTCTTTGACTCCCTCCTATTAATTCACCAACCTGCCAAAAAAGGATAATTTAGATGAACATATATTATTTGTCCATGTCCTTTAACAACCAAACTGGTAAACAAGAAACAAGGTCATATGGAGTCTCAAAATAGAACTACAGCAGGTTCCTGAAAAAAAATCAATTTACCTTGGGAACAAGAACATCCATAGCAGCCACTGTTACTTGATCATCATTAAGCCTCATGTAAAATGCCTTAATTCCTTTAGGATAATTATAAACAATAACTGGTTTTTTGAATATCACCTCTGTCAAATACCTTCATAACAAAAGATACAAAATTATGTACATCCAACAAGAAATAAAAGTGAAAGTTTATTTTGACAAATAGGTACATACCTTTCATGCTCAGATGCTAGATCAATGCCCCATTCCACCTTGTTCTCAAACTTCTTGTCTGTGACATTCTCTAGAAGCCGCACTGCTTTTGTATAGGAAATCTGCTCGAAAGGAGTTGATGAGACCATCTTTAAACGGTCTACAGCAGCTGCATCAAAGTTCTTTTTCATGAATTCCATATCTTCCATGGAGTGGTCCAACAACCATTTGCAAAGAAATTTAACATAATTTTCAGCATAATTCATATCATCCTGCAAAATATTACACATTAATCAGCTATGCATTTAGTGCCTATAAAAAAAATTAACATTATCATCTTAATATTCTATCATTCAAGCTACATTGTTTTAGAGAGCAAGAGTAGAAGACTTCAAACAGGTCTTAATAATGATTCGCCAAACTACCTCCAAATTTGCGAATGCAATTTCTGGCTCTATCATCCAGAATTCAGCCAAGTGTCTAGAAGTGTGAGAATGCTCAGCTCGGAAGGTAGGTCCAAATGTGTAAACACTACCAAGAGCACATGCATAAGTCTCAACTTGAAGTTGCCCAGATACCGTCAAAAATGCTTGCCGCCCAAAAAAATCTGTGGCATAATCAACTTTGCCGTCTTTATGGGGGATTCCATCTTTTAGCTTGAAACGTTCCTCTAACTTTGATAGGTCTTCCTTGGCTTTGTTAAGTACAGTAACCGCAGCACCAATCTCTTGCTTGGTTGCCTTATCAGATTTTAATTGTGCAACTGCTGCTCCTTTTTCCTTGACAAGAAGCTTAGCTGCCTCCATGTCAGATTCAGAAGGCGGAGGATTCTGTTTAAGTTCTTTCTCCACCTTCTCTGCATCACTGAACAATGTTGTTACTTGAAACATTTCCCCGGCACCCTCGCAATCACTAGTTGTAATTATAGGAGTGTGAACATAACGAAATCCATTTTCTCGAAAAAATGTGTGGGAAGCATAAGATAGTTCATCCCTGATTCGAGCAACAGCCGATATCTGAAATAACATAAGAAATTCAGTACATTATTCAAGCAACTCAACTTAATATGATCAATTGAAACAAAATGTGCGCATATAAGAAAGAAAAAGAATGCCTAAGAGCAAGACTAAGGTAAGTGGGTATCCCAGTCCAAGTCACTATAAGCACACAATATGAACATCTACCACCCTATACTGAACTTCCTAATCCGTGAAAGTCCTTTCTTTGAGAGTAAAAAAGACATTACCATGACCAGGACATGAACCATAAAAGACAAACTTAAACTCCCAGCTCTTATATAACAAACTTCCACTTCATCATAACTAGATTAATGTGGTATACAGCCGTATGGATCATTTTTAATTCCACTATAAATAATTAAAAAACCTTTCAAATCTCAAATACTAACTACAAAACCAACAGCAGATCAAACCATGCACCACTCCATCACGACCACTACTCAATCCTTCACTTCATCGCGATTGAGACTGGAATAACAGACAGCCATTTAATGCCGCTGTAAGTTTTTTTATAAGCCTTTCAAATCTCAAAACCCAAACTATAAACCAGCATACAATCTCAAACCTCCAACCAAAACCTCAGAACCTATCTTCATAAACACACAAAAAAAAAATTTACAACATTCCAATTAACCACACCGAATAATAATAACCAAAAACGAACATTTCACAACAAACAGATCTCACCGTGTTCGTCCTTGCACGGAGGTGCACGAAATCCCTCAGAAACTCCAGCGTGAGCTTCGTCTTGGGGATTGGGTACTTGGCGGCATCGACAGTCCCAACCTCCACGACCTTCTCCACCTTCACCTCCAGCTTCTGCTTGGTCCCCTCGGGCGGCTTCTTAAGCAACCCCTCCACCACGACACACGTTCCCGTGGCCACGAGCTGCCCCAGCGGGTACACCCCTTGGTCGACAATGACCTGGAGGTTCGCCATGCACGACCCATCGTTCAGCTCCAGGAAGGCGAACGAGCCCTTCCCTTGCTCCCTCCCGGTCTTCACCCACCCCCCCACCACCACCTTCGTCCCCGCCAACTTGTCCGGATCTCCGGTCAAGATCGACTTGATGATCGTCCGCTTCAGCGACGGCTCGAGAGCTGGATCGGGGGCGGCGGCGGTGGACATGGCTGGGGTTTGGAGGAAGTGGAGGTAGGGCTTTGGACGAAGAGGAGAGGGCAAGAGGTTGGGACTGGGGGGCTTATTGGGTGGGGGTGTAGTGGAGGAGTATTTGATCAGGCGGTGGAGGAGGGAGATGGAGAATATGGGCGGTCGGGATCTTGGGAAGAACATGGGAACGGTTGGAGTTGGGAAGGTTGACGAATCACGATTTTTTGTGTGATTGGCAGATGTGAAATGGAAATTTGGAATGGGAATGGGGTCGGTTTTTTGGAATCCAAGGGTACGGAAAAGTGTGGTCCCTCGGGAGAAATGGTGTGAGATTTTGACCAGAAAAATATGCCAGTGATTTTAATTTTAGATTCTGATTCTGACCAGATGTACGTAGATTCTAATCTGACTTTGAGATTTGCGCGAGAATTTCATTATAAAGTAGATATTTTCACTTGCATATTTTGAAAAACATAGTGAATAGTTCTTATATTTTTCTAAAATAATTAATTATTTATATATTATCTTAAATAATTATTCGTAGCTACAAAACCCCTATGGTCAACAAACGCTGGAAATTAAATGTTGACTTTGTATTCTAGAAAGATCTTTTTGCCCTTGTTGCTTATATAATCTTTAAAATTATGAATTCCAAAACTTTTCTCCAATGATCGTGTTTTCATGGGAAATGATGATAGAAAATCGCTAGGGTTGTTGCTAGAAGAAAAGAAATAGGAGGAAAATTAAGGAAAAATGTAAGATATGTGGGCTAATCGAAAACTAGTCATCGAAAGTGAATAAAATGGAGCAACATATTGGAGCCTAGAAAAGTAAGTTTTTAAGGATGAGAGGTATAATTATCTGTCTTAACTATGTTATTCTAATTGTTCCAATTTATCAACTTTCGATAACGTATCTACCAGAAAAACTAAAAAAGAATTGAATCCATTCAAAAGTAATTTCTTTGGAGGAGTGGGAAATCTAATTCCTTTGTTTTCCACTCGTGCATAAGAAAAATATTTGTAGGAGCAAAGAACAAGATAGACTAGGAATCCTCGGTCTTCATCACTTCAACTAAGTTCTTAAATTAAGTCTACAAATGGAAAGGGTATTTACCCATTATCCATCCTAACCCACCCCATTTTATACAGGTAAGAGTGAAAATAATTTTATCCTATTACACGTTTATCCATCACCTATTTTACCTGTATTTGTATAAGGTACGGATAAGAGTAATTATATACCTATCATCTGTTTACTCACCTGTCCCCCGTTTACCCATCAACTCATATAATTCTAATCACTTTGCTTTTTTATTTTAGTTTTCTTCTAAAATTATGAAATGATGAATAATTTTTTATATACTTGTTTAGCAATTTTGATTTAAATTTGTAATGAGATATTCAAGCATAGCATTTTAACTATTAATTCTTAAGTTCTAATAGTTTATATTGTATATAGTAATAAAATGTGATTTTAGTTATTTATTTAAACACCTAATGTTCAAAATATTTGCTTAAAAAAGATCATACCCACTTACACATTTACCTTATCTATTTTATATTATACCACAAGTGATGGGACAGGTAAGAGTAGAACCACAGAAGATACAGGTTTATACCCGCCCTACAATCTGCCTAAATTTAATAGGTAAGGATATGGATAAAGCTATACTCATCTCAATTACAAGCTTACCTTAAATGTAAACACTTTTGAAAATTTTTAATGGAATAGTTTGTAAATGGGGTAGCATTTTATTTTGTAGATGCCTGAATGATGGATCTCAAAAAGGCATCACAAATGTCTCGAATGTTAAGACTTCTAGTTTCTGACGAAGTCTAAAGAAAATCTACCCAAATTTTAATGTTTGTAGTTCTTACACAATTGGCAACGACAAATTTATCTCTTTTTGGAATAACAAATGGCATAATTGGTCTACCAATAGAGACCAATTCCTTGATTTATATCTCTAGAACTTGCTCAAAAGTCTTTACTTACTCATTTCCATTCATGTAACAAAGATAACCTAGATGTTGCCTTCCAAATAGATCTAAACTACTCCTTGGAGGCCCTTTCAACCCTCAAAAATATCCTAAATAATATCACTCTTAGTGACAACAATAATGCTATTTGTTGGGATCTTACTCTTAATAAGACCTTCACTGCATACAATTGTTACTACTTCATTTCAAATAGTGGACTTGGATCTAAATTCATGAAAAATATATGAGGAACAAATATTTCCACAAAATACAAATTTTTGACTTGCTATGCATAAAAAAATTCCAGCAAAAACTAACCTTGTTAATCGTAGTTAGCATGAAAATACTACTTGTTCCTTTTGTGAACTTGACACTAAAGATATTAACCACCTTTTTTTCAAATGTGCTCTTATAAGAAATGTTTGAAACTTTTTGCTTAATTTGCCTGATAATATTAACTTTACCGATCTTGATCAACTCTTCTTTTTGACTACCTTTGAGAAATTTAACATTGATTCTTTTGTATGGTTCTATCTGCTTATTTCTTTAATTTGGAACATTTGAATTGTTAGAAATGAGCTCATTTTTAACAATGTTATTTTCTCCACTATAGACCCGTCAAACGGGTTGTGTCATGTATAAACGTATATGTTTTATGCATATGTTAAATTCAAACACAACCTACTTAATTATCATATACTTAATACTAAATCCAAAAATAAACTATCTGTTGTCATATATGTACAACACAACCTACTAAGTACACATTTAACATTATCATGTCATTTTAACATGATAATGACTCGATCGACATGAATATACATTTATTACACGATTACACATTTAATATACGTTTACACATTTACAGTAACGTTTTAACATTTATATGTTTTGTACACGTAAAAAAAGTAGAGATAAATCAATAAATTATGAAACTAACTATTCAACAATATTTCTCAAATTCCATTACTCCATAGTTGATAGTTTCATTGTTCTTTAAAATTTGTTAACATCACAAGTTTACAACACATTACAAACATTTACCATTCAAAGTAATGAAAACTACAATCCATAATTAGTATACAAACATTATAATTAATATAGTAAGGTTAAAAATTCTAAGTCAATAACCATAATTAGTAATTTAGTATAATAAAGTTAAATAATTACTAGTATAATCAAGTTAAATCAATTAAATAATAATAAATAATTACTAGTATAATAATGTATACTTAATGTATACTAAATAAGTAGTCGTGTACTATACACACGATTAGGTAACATGTACTTATCGGATTCTTTGCTTTAGACACAAAAATGACTAATTTAATAGTCCACGAGACACGATAATAATAAACTCAAGTGTCGTGTTATTGTGTTGTATCAAAAATTAATATGTCTACTCCACTAATCATGTTATTGTTGTTACTATTTCTTTGTCAATTTGATGGTTAAATAAATTAAACAAAGTGGAAGGAGACTTATCAATTAGCTTGATAAACAACAAGCACGTCAAAAACTTTTGCATTACTACTACTAGTGTGACTGCTCTTTTAGACTTCACCACTGCTCTTACAAACACCACTACTTAGGAGGTACCAACCCAACTATTGACATCCATACTGCTCCACTCCAAACCAACAAACTCTCCTTGAATGCCACCCCTATGATTCTTGACAACAAGGACATCCTCACCGAAGAGCATGATTTGGAAAATATCTTTGTTGAATTTCAGTAGCCTAGAACATCTACAACCTACCAACCTCTACCCTTCATCTAGGTTGGATCTATATGTTGCTTTGTGTTAGTTTCTGCCATATGCGGTCTTATTTTAGCTATATTATCATTTTACCATTTGCATGCCACCATGTTGGACTACATCTGATTTGCGATCTGCACTGAATTAGTTTTATTGAAGCCACTATTAATATATTGATATTACCAAATAGATAATTGTGTAGATCTTTCCTTTTGCATGACCTTTGCTATTTTTGGTTTTGTATTTGTTATTTTTGGCTGTATTTATTTTTTGTCCTGCTCTAGAAGAAACTTCCAGAACCATTCTTTTTCCTTTATAAGGGGTGGCTGAGTAATAAGTTTTAGATCATCAAAAATTACAAAACCGATTCTGTGTGTTCTTCTCTCCTTCACCCTCTAGCATTCTATTATTCTAACTTGGTATCAGAGCAAAGGTTCCTCATGACCTTTGGTTCAACCAGAAGCTCGATGATCGGAGGTGGCGTTCCGACAATTAATGTCTTATCGACACCTGCGCTGGTGAATCTGTCCAATTTCATCTCGATTAAGCTCAATAAGAACAATTATGTTCTCTCGCGAGTTTCCTTCGTGGCCTTGCTCAATGGCCACAACCTGATGGGATACGCTGATGGGTCTCGTCCATGTCTTGCTATTGCTGAAGATGGGAACATCAACGCTACTGCTGCTTGGAAGCATCAAGACCAGTTGCTGCTCAATGTTATTTTCTCATCGCTCCCTCCGCAGGTTTTGTCACAGGTCGCAACTCAGCAAACCTCTGTGAATGCGTGGAGAGCCCTGGAGCGTCTGTTTGCTCCATGAGCTCAAGCTCGTTTACTTCAGCTACGCTACGAGCTTCAATCCCTCAAGAAGGGAAATCAGACGATGAGTGATTATATCGCTCATGCTGTTTCTTTGTCTGATATGTTAGCTATTTCTGGTTCTCCTCTTTCAGAAGAGGAAACCTCCTTGTTTATACTTGGAGTTCATGGACCTAAGTATGAGGCTCTTGTTACAAGCATCACTACTCAGTTTTCTTCACTTACTCTTTCAGATTTGCAGAGTGCACTTATGAATTATGAAGTCAGGCTGCAATGACTTCAATCTGTTACTCCTATGATGGCAAATCTTGCTGTCAGCGGCAATGTAGGTCTGCAGTAAAACAAGACACTCTGCCTTAAACTGTTTAAGCGATTAGATACTCAGACTTATGCACCTACAAAAGTGAATCTGAATGGTAACTGTGCTTATCAAGGTGATGTAGTTGGTGAAGGATCAATGTGGTATCTCGACTCAGGTTCAACGCATCATGTCACTAATGATGCAAGAAATCTTGCAGTAGTAGCCCCATACAATGGATTTGATGTTCCTATTGTGGGAAATGGAAATAGCGCTCCAATTACTCATACAGGAAATACTTCAGTGCCACTAGATAATGGTAAAGCATTTCTTTCAAATGTACTTGTTGTGCCACATATTACCAAGAATTTATTGTCGATTTACAGATTTTGTCAAGATAACTCACTTAATGTTGAATTTGATAATCATGGCTTTATGATTAAGGATCGGGAAACGGGAAGGCAAGTGCATCGGGGTCGGGCGCAAGCTAATGAGTCTCTCTACAGATTGCCTATGCAGGAAACCAATAATACTGTGCTTGCCTATCAGTATCAAGCATATACGGCTGTAAGAACATCAATGGACATATGGCATTCACGTCTTGGTCACCCTCACTTTCAACGTATCAAGGCTACAGTATCTAGGTTTCAGTTACTCGTGCATTTATCTACACTCTCATTTTGTAATGCATGTACTCAAGGAAAAATGTACAAGTTACCGTTTGATAATAGTAATACAACAATTTCTAAGCCACTTGCCTTGATCTATTCTGATTTATAGGAACCTAGCCCGATCCCATCAAAAGATGGCTTCAGATACCATGTGAGTTTTGTTGATGCTTGCACCAAGTATACATGGATTTTTCCTATTGCATGTAAATCTGAAACATTGGGGGTGTTTATAAAATTTAAGCAACATATTGAGAAACAGTTAAACAAATCTATTAAAGGGTTGCAAAGTGATCATGGTGAAGAGTTTATTGCTTTCAAAAATTATCTTCAGTCACAAGGGATACAACATCGATTCTCATGTCCATATACTCATGAACAACAAGGATCAGTTGAATGTAAGCACCAACACATAGTAGATACCAGTTTGACACTATTATCTCATGCAGATTTACCTAAAAATCTCTGGCCACAAGTTTTTGATACTGCGGTTTATTTAATAAGTGGCATGCCTCTGTCATCCTTGCAAGGAAAAAGTCCTGTTCAAGTTTTGTTTGGTGTTATGTCAGATTATGCTTTTCTGAAGGTTTTTGGATGCAAGTGCTATCCAAATTTGAGGCCATATCAATCACACAAGTTTAGTTACAGATCTTCACCCTGTATTTTCTTTAGTTATGCTGCTGATCATAAGGGTTATATTTGTTTTTCTCAATCACATAACAAGGCATATATATCACAAGATGTAGTTTTTGCATAACATGATTTTTCACTAAGTTCTTTACTAAATAAGCCTTCTAATATTCAGCAAATAGATGATAGGATTACTGGTTCCATTCCTGTTATTACAACAGCTGATCCAGACTGTGTGCAGCAAGAAGAAAATCGATTATTGGAGGATACAGAAGATTCTGTCAATTTTCAGACAGAAACTGAAAATTCTGGTACAGATGAATCTGATCCATCTCATGTGCAGGAAGTAGACTAGAATAACAATGTGCGGCCAGGACCAATTACTAGGACATCTCATGGGATTTATAAGCCTAATCCTAAGTATGTTTTATGTGCTTCAGGATCTAGGATTATTCCATCATCTGTCATGAAGGCCTTGCAGAATAAAAATTGGAAAAAGGCCATGGAAAGTGAATATAATGCCTTAATGAGAAATTCCACATGGAAGCTTGTACCTCCTCCTCAAGGTACAAATGTGGTTGGAAACAAATGGGTGTTTAGAGTAAAGGAAAACGCTGATGGTTCAGTAGATAAGTTGAAGGCATGGTTGATGGTACAAGGGTTTTCACAGAAATTTGGTGTTGATTATACAGAAACATTCAATCCAGTTATAAAGCTAGTAACTATAAGAATTTTACAGAATATTACTTTTGCTAATGGCTAGACTATTAAACAATTAGACTTTTCAAATGCTTTTCTGCATGGAGATTTAGAAGAGGATATATATATGTGTAACGTCTCGAACCCGGACACGCTACCAAACAATAGCATCACAAGCCTAATTACACTAATTACAGAATAAAAAGAGACTGTAACCAAGGCTCACCTCTAAGATCTCGATGCGTGGCTAGAAACTCCGATTCCTACACCGAAAACTGGCTGCACGCGATCTGCACCTGAAACACAAACAACACGCGTGATTGACATCTAAGTCACCCAATACGCGTCCACAAAACACCCAACTACAAGCAAGCACAGTAAAACCAAAGAAAACTCATTTCCTAAAATGCAAAACTTAGTTTTAATCTTAGAAAATCACTTCCTTATTAAACCTCACTTGGGATTCATTCCCAAAAAAAAAACCAAATCCTTTTTCTTTACAAAAATCACCACTTGGGACCTCAATCCCAAGCTAGGCTTTTTCAGAAGCCACAACTTCCCCT
>JAMKQA010006162.1:0-15771 GCA_024699735.1 Posidonia australis | reverse complement strand
GAATCCTGTTTCGGTATGTCGAAATCCCCTGATTCGGCATACCGAAGGGGGGCTTCGGTATACCGAAATCTCCTGATTCGGTATACCGAAGAATTTCGGTATACCGAATCCTTGTCAGATTTAACAGTCTCTGCCAAAACGGTCGACCAAATTTCTCCGATCGTCCGAAACCACAACGCAGGGTACCGCCTGGGAGCTTTCGGTATGCCGAATCCAATTCGGCATACCGTTTTCTACTGTTGCAGAAAACTCTTAGGCCACCGTCACCTTTTTCTCCCCAAAGTGGGAGTAAGGATCGGACCCCCATGCATGCCATAAAAATTACGAGTAAAACATGGGGTGTAGACCTTCAAGTCTACTCCAAAACCCCTCAATCAAAACAAGAATCCATTAAGCATGTTGTTCTATGGAAAATCACAAAGGCACAAGATTCATTCAACACCACTATAGCATGTTTCACAACAAATAGCTAAATCTCATAAAATTAGCCACGAATTAGCATCATATGACCACAACCACATGATTCAACACCTTCCCAATATTTTCCTCATTTTTGCATGATTTTTGTAGCATTAACCATGATTCTGTCCTTTAACCTAAACATGCCTCAACTAATGGAGGAAGACAGAAGGGGAAACGGAAGGGAAACGCGTACCTGGCTTCGACAAGCCTCGCGTGCTCTCCAACTCCGGCGGTGCACAGCACCAGCCTTCCCCCACACTCGCGTGATCTTCTCCGACGCGCGACTCCTCCTAGCCTCCACACTCCCTCTCGCCCTCTCTCTGGTTTCTCCGCTCCTCCCCCATGCCGCACGCCTTCCTTTAAAGCCTCCGTCGCCTGTCATCCCCACGGATTCCGCCAATCAGCTGCCAGCCACCCTACCGTTGAAGGGACGGAACGAGCAGCCCTCCCCGCGAGGCCTTGCGAGTAGGGGAGATTGGTCACGGGCGTGGAGAAGACAGGGAAAAAGGGCACGACACAACTAGCTCTTGACTGGGTCCAAGCCCAAGCCCAAGTGGGTCCACCACAAACACGGGTCCCAATGCAGAATAGACCCACTAGCCAAAGAAAACACACCACAAGGGAGAAACCAGGGGCATAAAACACAGGGAAAGACCACAGCCAACAAACACAATCTGGATTTACCACTAATAAACCACACACCAAAATTACAAGAAATTCCATGGTTTATATTAAATGGAAAAACCAAGCTCAGATGTTACACTTGGGTTCCGCTTAAGGTTAAATTATTTTTTTGACTTGTACTTCACAATAAGAATCTCACTAAAGAGAAGTTGGTCAAAAGAAGTTGGGCTGGATCTCCAAGCTGTATTTTTTGCAACTTACATATTGAATCTAATAATCATTTATTCATGTTCTGTGATTATGTTTCCCAGATTTGACAATTTTTCATATATTCTCACTTGTACCCAGGCTTTTATAATCTGTATTACTTATTTCAGCATAAACCTGCTCTTAGATTTTATTTAAGTTATTGTGGCTGGTATGTCTTGATTCAAATTATTCTCTGGATAACCTGGAAAGAAAGAAATAACAGAATTTTCCATAGTTCTTTTAAACCTACTTATCTTATTATTTCGGATATCATTGGACTAATGAGTCAATGGTTAGATTCTCTTTCACCAGGGTTTGAGGAAGAGGATCTGAAGAATTCATTATCTTCAATGAAAATCGCATAGACTGTGAATCAAACCTCCACTTCAGATGCTCCCCACCCTTCTACTGATACCAACTTACAACAGACTACTCCTGCTCATGACATGAGACAGCAGTTTTAATTATTTTCTTATTGAAATATAACTTGAGTTGCCAACCCTACTGGATGGACTGCAGTTTAATGACGAAAACATTACCTTATCTTCTTTCTGTGATTCTGTCTGTGAATTTTAGACTCCTGATTTCCTTGAATTTTTTCCTTGAGATTGATATCTAATACTACTTACCTTTACCAAAAAAAAAAAAAGTTCATGTAATGCCCTTAAGCTTCATTGATTAGTAAAATCTTTACATAAGAAAAGGAAAGCACAAATAACAGATGCAGAGATCCAAACATGCTAAACACACCCACCAGGCAAAAATGTTGCATCATAAACCATATAAAAAGAAAGTCAATGCAGTAAATGTCTCAATATTAGAAAGAAAACTTGATATGCACAATAGTTCCTTTGCAGTACAGTCCAAGACAAACAAAACCGGTTGAGCGGGAAAGGAAACCGGAGTAGATATTTATAGTATTGATAATTATATATAGAAAATATGGGATGGGAGGATTCGATCAAACCCTCTTCAATATGTGTAGCAATAAGACTCTTCAAACCAAAGCAACAAAAGCCTCTAGTCTGCCATGGGGGTAAAATGGACCGGCCATCTCGGTATCGAGGATATACCAATTTAAACCACGAAGGTCTTCTCCTGCGATGGTGCACTGCATTTGAACTTGATCACGAACAGAAACAGACCACAGCTCGTCGTAACAAAACAATGAACGGGTCCATAAAAGACAGGTTGTTATTGTTTTTTTCACTTGATCAGTAGTAATTGAAGTTGTGTGAATCTCTTTGGGGGAGGCTATATCACCTGTCAATTGAGGCATTGCTTTGTGCACCCCCCCAATGGCTCATCAGCATCAGCTGGAGTAGCTTTAGGCTTAATCAACTCTGATATATCTGGAAGCTTTGTTTTGGGGGCCAACCTTTTCGCTTCTTCAT
The DNA here is from genome assembly GCA_024699735.1 of Posidonia australis. NCBI lineage: Eukaryota > Viridiplantae > Streptophyta > Magnoliopsida > Alismatales > Posidoniaceae > Posidonia > Posidonia australis. The sequence goes on along the minus strand of JAMKQA010006162.1, from coordinate 13,042 downwards.
GTGTGTACACGTAGATCTTCCTCACCATGCTGCAGAACTCACTGTAAAAATAGTAGCCACATGATCAAAATACAAATAACTCTTAACAATCATACAGCTGGAAACTCTGAGAGATGGAGGGAGAGAGAATGCAGATGGATTCTAAGTGAGAAAAGAGCATACTGCCAAGGGTCGTCCCCGACAAGCATCATGTCGTTTTCATCGTCAGTGTAAACAACCTGCCATTTCTTGACAGGCCCAGTGAGTTCACAAAAAATGCCAAACATCTCCTCCAGCCTCTGAAGAAGGTCATCATATCCACAAAGTCTGGTCAAATCTACTGCTCTCCCAACTGACATGCCCTGCATGTGAACCTGAGAAAGAAATATGATTTACAAAAACATTAAACAGCATGATCCATTACAAAAGAGAGAAAAACAGATGTCTCGATTCATCTATATTATCAAGAAAACCTACTGGATTGCCAGTACCATTGAAGTTGCACCATACATTGTCGAGGACAAAACAGAAATTAACCCACATTGAGATCTAAAGTCAATATCATGGCATGAGTATTGATATTGTACTTGAATTGTTTCCAATTCACTCGATAACAAGGCTCACAGATCTATTGGAATGTGAATGCTTTAATTACCTTGGTGCAGCTTCGTGTTTGCCGGCTAGGTGCCTCTAGATATGGCCTAAGACATGACTTCTCAGGTTCACTGCTGACAACAGGAACATCAGAGCAGTTGGCATTTGATGGCTGCAACTGCCTATCTGAGTCAGGATCTAATGTAACACCAAGATGGTCCTCTACTATTGTAATTGGCAATGGCGACGTTTCTTCAACTGCCGAGCATTCTACAAGCTGAATACCAAATAACCTGCATCCATTACCTGTTTCTTGCCTCCGTTCACAAGTTTCTTTGTTATTGTAATTGGTGTCAGTTTCATTCTCTGTCCTCATGGGCCAACACATTTGACTACTGGAAATATGAGATTTGGCATTGTTTTCAGTGGATATGATAGATCTGCCTTTACATGTCGGAGAGTAAAATAGATTAAAATTAGGTGTTGTATACTGGTCATGTGCTCGATGTAAGCCTAATTGTGTAGAGTTCTGAGTGGTCTCAGTCGGAGACTTCCACAATCCTGGAAAAAAGAAAGAAATTTATTAACTACTATAATCCATATATTGTACTTTGAAAGGAGGAAAATCTTCAAAGGTACAACTAATTTCTTATTGGCCAAAAATATTAGTCATGGTATATATAGCAAAATGTACCAAGTCATCAGAAAATGGTTACACATGCCTACACAAGTAATAACATAAAAGCAATAAATAATACTTGTATGAGAGCATACCAAATGATTGAGGGGCATCCACAGGAGGCACAGGTAGAACTGGTGTCCGTGGTCGTTTATTCCTTGCCACAGGTTGAGATATTGGAGATTTTGTCGCAAGCAGAGGCTCTAGTTCCCATGGTGAAACTCTTTCAGGGCGTAGAATGGACGACGGTTCATCCCATTGGACCTGTATGTTTAATTCACATCAGATAACCAGCTCAGTGCCTGAGCTATATAAGCTCATCAGCATGGCCGAGCTTAAAACAGATACATGACAACATGGAAACAAGCATCTGGTTTGGCTGTAACATACACAGTTGACCTCTTTCCTTTTATAGAGTCAAAACACAATCAAACCTGAAGAGTCAAAAGTAAATTAATGATAACTGAACTTAGAGCATATCACCGACCTTCAGAGATCTCCACTCAGAATCCGTCCAACATGAAGCTGAAGAGTCTCCAACACCAATTATCGTTCCACTGAACCTGAAAAGATTACATAGGGAGGCCCTATGGTGAATATTTCCAGAAACAAATCAGTACCCACCATAGCATCCCTAAGATGTCACCACCATACCTTCTATCTGGAGCTTCTTCACCCTCAAACCTCATCTTAAACCTCATCCCAACAGAAAACTTGTGATTCCAAGCTTGAAGATATTTGTTTACGCTTATGATAAACTCGGACCGGCTTGTCCTGGACAAGCACAACTTAGTATTTGATATGACTAGCAAGTAGCAAGGTAATGTAAAATGAGATACAAAGAAACTAAAGCACAGCTAGGAAACCTTAATAGCCCCTTCTACATTTTTTGTTTGTGGGGGATGGTGGCATATATAATAACTATGCTCAAAAGGTCCAGAGAAGTTTTCTGGTAAAATGTGTGAAAATGGAAGCTGAAATGCTCAATACCTTGGCTTGTAAAAGACAGAAAAGAGTGTCCCAGTAGATACAGCATGTGAAGCAGTTGCAAGAACTCCTAGATGCATGCTGTGACTGGAAATGACAGGTGATAGCATATTGCTCAACTGTCTCATATGTCGCCTCACACCAACACGCAACTCTCCATTCTCTCCTCTGTAAATGTAATATTGTAATATCAGTAAAATATTACTGAGATATCTGTAAATCCAAGGGTGAATGAAGAACCAAAACTCACCTAAGGAAAATAAAAGCATCTCCAGCTATCAGTTTCTTTGCGCTCACAAAGGCACTCCAGCCAGTAGTAAGCAAGTGTCGCCTGGGTTGTCCTACATTAGAGAAATGAGGATAAAATGTTAGGCCAGTATAAGCCCAGCATGCCGCCACCACTCTTGTCAAATAGGTTTACAAACTATAAATAACATGTTTAGTGTGCTAATGAGTCATTGTTCTCAGACACAACATTCTGGCTTTCACCATTAGGCCGACAGTGGACAAGGTATGATCAGGCTTGGGTCAAAAAAGCACTAAGTGCATAAAACTTCTTTCTGAACCTTTTAACACACTTTCAGGATTAACATAAGAATAGTAACATAAGTACATGCTTGAACTTTAATGCTTAAGTTTATTCACTGTTTCCAGACCCCATAAATTAAACTACTGCTTATAATGATCTAAAAGTTTAGTACAAACGAGAAACCTCGAAAAATATGACGGAAATGCCACTCATTTCCATGCAGGTCTGCTGCAACCAATTCCTGACAAGGTGGCTGCTGAGACATATCCTATCAAAAAGGGAATCAAATGTAAGGTTAGATAACATAATCAATGGTTCTAACAATCGCCATAAAAGTTTATAGGCACCAGGTACCAACCAATGGAGGAAGACATTCATCAGCATGCCTCCTCAGAACCGAGAATCCTCCATGAGTGCTAGTATCAGAAGCAGTCAAAGTCTTGCAGAAAGGATGGACAGAGCATGTTTCAGGTTCAGGCAATGGAAGATCTGGACTGTTGACTTCACCTTGCTGAATCAACATGGAACAAAAGCATGTCAATGCTTCTAACCAGATGTGAAAAGATAAATCCCACAGCACAGGGATTACAAATATTCGATACCAAAGGCAAACAAAAAAGAAGAATGACAATCAATATAAAATTATGATATCAGTGCCATAACAAAATAGAACGGTGTGTTTAAAGCTTTACTCACATCTAATTCAGGTTGCAATGTGATTTGTGCATAAACTTCATCATTTTCCTGTTCAGCCTGTATCATCAAAACAAAGCTTCAGATGTACATAAACCAGCCCAGTGTTTTTCAAGAAGGAGAGCATGATACAATCAATATTATGCATAATAAAATACAATCCAGCATACCTGAAGCTGAACGAGGACTACCCTACAAAGAATTTTGGACGGTAGATTAAACAATGGCATCTGGTGGTCAATCCCTTGATGTGTTGATGCTTCAAGCTAAGTTCAAAAGAAATTGCATAAGATGTCAGTCAACAAGAAAAATAAAACAATGCAAAGATGGTGAATGAGAATATATTATGCAAGAAACAAAAGCACCACAGGGTGCAATGACAAAATAGTTCTAATGGTTATAGCCAGATAACGATTCAATATCACAACATCAAATAGTCTATCAGAAGAAATAAACAACCCCGAGACTCGTATTACAGATACAGAGATTCTCACACTTGGCAATAACCAAAAAAATACTCCAATGGTTATGTTAGTGTTATATTTAGTGTGTTACTGGGTTAATGAATTTTGTATATTATATGGATCCTATAATCCACCATATATATATATAGATATATAATACTCCTCTCTAATGAGAACATCTCTTCTTTTCCAACACAACATGGTTTCAGAACTAGGTTTACATAGAACAACCACCAAGATCCTATAATCCACCATATATATATATATATATATATATAATACTCCTCACTAATGAGAACATTCTCTTCTTTTCCAACACGACAAGATATCAAAACCCGGTTCACATAGAGCAACCTCCTAGGTTTGTTGCTTAGGAAGAGACTTATGTTAGTCTACTTCCAAAGACAATATATAGACTAAAGTAAAGCCCAAGAACATGGTTTCAGAAGTCTAACCAAATTGTGTTGGACAATGATTTTAGACAATACGCTATTGATCATTCAATTTTCATTAAGTCAAGTATAGCAAACTATGTATTCTTGACAGTCTGTGTAGATGATATCCTCTTGACAGATGGTAATACTATAGGAATTACAGAGACAAAGGAGTATCTATCTACATACTTTATCACCAAGGATATAGACAAACCCAAATATTTCCTTGAGATTGAATTTACATACAACAAGGACAAAATCACTCTATCTCAAAGAAAGTATGCTCTAGATTTACTACATAATACTGGATTCTTAAGATGTAAACCAAAAAATACACCTATAAAGCAGAACTCTTTTTTTAGGATAAGTCAACAATGCTTGATAGGTAAGTTAATCTCATTTACAGTAGAACTTCTAAGTCAGTTTATGCATGAGTCCAAACAGATACATTGACAAAGTGTTCTACGTGTACTTGCCTACATTAAGAGTATACCTAAAAAGGACTTGATTTACAAGAAACATAGACAACTACAGCTTGAAGCTTATTCAGATTTTGACTATGGAGGAGATCTAAGAGGCAGAAAATCTAGTGCAGAAACGGAATATAGAGCAATGACATGGCGAAATGATATGACTTCAATCCCTACTGACAAAAGCTTGGTGTTCATGTTAATCTTCCTATGACCATGCATTATGACAACCAGACAATGATAGTCATTACCAATAATCCTACCTTCTATGAGAGGACCAAGCATATAAAAGTGCTTTGTCATTACATCAAAGATATGGTGCTGTTTGATGACATTAGTACTCCTTATACTCAATCTTCTGAACAATTGGTAGATATCATCACAAAGAAACTAAGTGTTGGGGTCTTTGATGGATTACGTAATAAGCTGAACATATTAAATATATTTGCTTCAGCTTGAGGAAGAGTGTTAATGTTATATTTAATGTGTTAGTGGGTTAATGGATCTTGTATGTTATATGGATCCCATAGCCCACCATGTGTGTGTGTGTGTGTGTGTGTGTAATACTCCTCTCTAATGAGAACAATCTCTTCTTTTCCAACACAACAGCTTATATCCAGCATAAAATTCAATTTCAAAAATTTCACATAGTCTATCAGGAAAAAACAGCAATGCTATGTATTTACTGGTTAAGAAAACTTCAAGAAAGTCAGACGGAAATTTTATTTTAAGAATAAGCTGTTGAAAGTTTGAATGATGCAAAATAAGTGATTTCTTAAAATAAAACGTAATTTGAGGTGGACAATCTACAATACAGCATCTTAACATGTTGAAAAAATGGAGGTCTTCCTCAGTGGCCAAATAAATCGTGAAAAAACACTAAATTTATCACTCATAGGCAGAAGTACCTGCTCCATATGGCCTTGAGGAAAGTAATAAACTCGCTCTCCTTCTCGAGGCACATTGACTAAAGGCCCGGCGCAGGCATTCCAGAGTTCCCGGTACAACGCATCACCCAGAGAACCTGAACAGAAGAAACCCAGCTCCATAACAATATGATCAGATGCATGTGTAAACAGAAACAAGAAGAAAACATTGCACGGTCACAACCGAACGACGTAACAGTAGTTATTCAGACGCCTACAACATGCTGGTACAAAAACATGAAGCCTTTTCTGATGAAAGCTTCAACAGAATAAAAAAACCGCAGAACGACGCGAAGACGAAGGAAACGCGTAAACTGGAGGCCTCAGAGGACAAGTCACGTGAAGCGAAACGAAATTAACGTAGTCATGATGAAGGGGAGAACATGAAAAGTATGCCCACATACACAACTCTACAATTATTTGACAAAAAGAAACGTACCTTTTTAGCTAAACAGTATCAGATCGAAACAGACGGCAAAATAACAAGGGGTAAATCCAACCCTCACCTGACACGGGTCCTCCGGCCGGAGCTGAAGCCATGGATGCCATCGATCGACAAACCAGAGGAGATCTTCTTGAAATCCTTAACGCAAAACTCAAACAGGGAGGGAGAAATCAAAGACGGAGAAGAGCAACCGTTTTCCTACCCACCAGCCCCCCATCTCCTTTCCCCGTGGGCCGTCGATCCTTCAACACCAAAAAAAAACGCCCCTACCACTTCCCTTTGCGAATCGGCTCAACCAGCAATTTACTACACAATAACTACAGACAGTGAAATCGATTCGCCACCGTGAAATCCGAACAAGGAAAAACTTGGAACGCCAAATTTGGCAACTGCAGTATTCGCATATGATACTTCCCAGTACACGCCATAGCCGAAACGGAAACTCCAGAAACAGCAACCTTTCCGATTTCGCACGAAAAACAAAAGCAAGAGGTGAAAAAAAAAAGTTCCAGAAATCCGCGCAACTACAGCTGCTCTGAACAAAAACCTTTCAATCTACACAATCCAGATACCACACAGTTCTCCAAAAATCCAAGCCTCTCGGAACCGCTCCCCTCTCAGAAACAGCCAATTCCAACGCCTCCGCGGCAAGATCTCACGGAAAGCACCAAATCCAGCTGCCGAGCACCGAAACCGCCGAGATCCTTCAGAACTCGTCTTCCGACGGGCGAATTCCGATGCGGGACAGCTCAATCCGACCGAATACGAGGCTGGCCGGTAGAGTTTGGCGAAGAAACGGAGGAGAACGAGGAGGAGGGGAAACAGAAGAAAGTGATGGAAAATGGTGGTGTGATGGTGCTGCCGGTGCCAGACCCTACACAGCCCTGCAATATCGCTGTCCCCTCTCACCCCTCCCCTCTTCCTTTTTACCACGCAACCCGTTCTCTCTCTCTCTCTCCCGCGCTCTTTATCGAAGACCCTGCAAAAATGAACCGTTGGATGGAGTCGATCTTCGGTTCTGGATCGCGCCCGCAATAAGCAGCAAGTTCCCCACGCAAATCGAGATCTCTCCCGCGCTCTTTTCGCGAGAGCCGCAAAATACGAACCGTTGGATGGAGTAGATCTTGGGTTCTCGATCGCGCCACAGCGACCAGCAAGCTCCCCACCAGACTCGCACACACCACTACAAACGCGTCGGTGAGCACAATCGACCTCGGTTCATGGATTTATTACGAGAAGTGCCACTACTTGTCATCGCTGTCACGGGTGAGATGGATCGTGTGGACGGAATTACCGGAGTGGCATTGGACTGCTTGGATGAGGTTTCTTTTATTAATTAATTTAGGGACTGGGAATAATGCTGTGAATGTTCTTGCATCTCTGTCAAGGCCAAAAGTAAGCCCCGATGATGACACGTGTATTAACGACTTATATCTGACGGCCATGGATGAGGTTAATGATAGAGAAAGCTACGAATGTGGTTGTTTATTATTCTAATGGCTTGTGTTAACTTCTTCGGTTTCAAATTTGGTGGCCATGGTTGAGAATTTTGGGTGCGCATGTGGCATGTGTGCGCGTGTATTTCCCTGTTGAGCTTACGATCAAGCCATAAAGAAACAAAAAATGGATATTTTGTCGGAAGATTCCTACGCAATTATCAACGGCTTCCACGGTAGCAATTGGCGGATCTTAATTCTTGACGAGTGTGCAATTAAGAATTGCTCGAGATGTTTTGTTGCATTGGACTTAGATTAAATTAATAAGTGAGAAGAAATGGTATGTAGGCATTTCATTCGGATTTTGAGTCAAAGAAAACTAGTTTCTCTTAAAATTGAAACAAACATATTTTAAAAAAATCGAACTTCTAAATATAACACAAAAAATCAAAAACATCAACTTTTTGGAAGTTCACATGAATGAATTTCTAAACAAAATGTAAAATTTAAATCCTTTTGTTTGACCATATTATTCTCAGGATGAGTTTAATATTATAAATTAATCTGTTGATATTTACAATTATTGCTATTGATATCCAAATCCAAACTCAATGTTATTTTCAATGACCTCAACGTTGTCATCGCCATCTAGTCACCTCTAACCATCGTTAGCCACCTCTGGTCGTCGTTGATAGTGGGTGTCTGCTACTGCCAAAAAAATGAAGAAAACATTTTCATGATTTAATTAGTTATTGAGTACCAAGAAGCTAAATCAAACGATAGAATATCAAATAAGATTGTCGTAGTTGGGAATCTAATTCTAAAAAATCTTGATTAAAAACTTCCCTAAAAAAGTTGAATTCTTAAAAAACTCTAACCTACAAAAGCCAATCCAAACGCCTCCTTACTACATTGAGATATTGGTAAGGAATTTTTGCTTATCTACGCCTAAAAAATGGTCAAATGATCCACAAACACATGAAAGACATCTCTTCGTTTGTATACACTTGCAAATTTTAAATTGTTTCCATGGCACTAATGTGGTTAGCTTTCGTTAGACAAATAGCCATTGATCAATTAAGTGGCAGGTAAATAAACAAATCTACCTTTGTCTTCCATACACATGATAAACCTTTTTTAAGTTATAACGACTATAATTCTCTTCTTCTTCCACCTTTATCTTCTCTAATGACTGCTTCTTTCACAAAAATCGATGTTCTTCTCTTTCACCATCCAATTTTCTTTTTCTCCGTCAAAATCTATTTTCTTCTCTTTCTCTTCTTCTCCACTCAAAATCGATGCACCTTCCTCCTTTCCTCTTCTACTCAGTTAGTGACAATGAGCAAGGTACAATAGGTTGAGCAAGACTCAAATCTCATCTCCTACTTGGGTAAGACTTAACTCACCTACTCTTGCTCCATTATAGGTGTAGCATGTTGTGTGTTTCCTTGGTTTCTACAAAGGGGAAAAGCAAATGGGAGGGATTTTATAGATGTCCACAATGACAAGTAAGTTGTTTAGCAAGTATTGGTGGACCACGATGACAAGTGAGTTGTTCAGCGTGTATTTGTGGAATGTCTAAATGATATTTTTGTACTTCATACCTAAGATGTATTATAGGGTAATAGCTCTTGTGAATTTTTTGCTTGGGCCGAAGAAGTTGATCAATGCACAATTGATTTGAAGTGTCAAATCATATCGTTCGAGCAAGTAATGTTGAAGAAATTGGAAGACATTACTGAGAAGGTGGACAAGCTACGAAGGTGGATTGTTATATTTCTCTTAATCATTATCTTCTTAATATTGATCATCTAAAGGTCCATACTATATAATGACGTATTTCAATATCTTTTGTATTCTCATCGGTTAACGTAGTGAGTTGTTGCTATCTACGTCCTAAGTTGATTAACATGGAGCAATTGTTGTCTATCTATACACTGAGTTAATTTGTTGTTGTAGTAAAGTATCCATCCATCTACTTATTTGATGAAGACCATATCCCTAAGAAGAGCGATATACCAAGGTATGTATCTCTAAGAAAGCATGCAACTATATTATATATCAAAACAATAAGAATACACCAATGTATGTAAGTGATTGTTTAGACAAGTACCATACAACTATAACAATGAGAATACACCAATTTATATAAGTGATTCACAACAAAAAAATGAGAATACACACACTATTTTCCTAAATTGATTTTCAACACACACAAAAACCACTTCAATTCACCAAGGATTTCAATCTTTGGTTGCACACTTGCTTGAAAACTTACATAATCTAGTGTCCCATGTTGATACACGAAAGTATTGCTCATTCGCTACAATGGAACAAATAGATTGAAATAAAATCAAACTACCAATTTGAAGTTAAAATAATTTTAGACAATAAAGACCAATTTTATATGTAACGTCTCAATCCTGGGCACGCTACTAAAACACAGTATCATCAGTAAAATTACACTAATTACAGAAACATTAAATAATTGTAACTAAGACTCACCTTCAGGATCTCAATGTGCGGCTAACAGCTCCGACTCTTGTACCGGAACTCGACTGTACATCATCTGTACTTGAAAACAAAGCAAAGCACGCGTGAATGACATCTAAGTCACTCAGTACTTGTCCCAAACACACAATCTACCAAATCTCTGTAAAACTATCAAAACTCAGCTTTTAATTTCCAAAGTTGGTTTTCTTTTGAAAGTCCAGTTCTAAAACATCCTTTTCTATTCATTTAAAATCACTTGGGAGTTTGATCCCAATTCCATTTCCTTTTCAAAACCCATCTTTTCTTTTCAAAACATTTGGAAACCATTTTTCAAAACATGCCATTTTTCAATACTTGGGATCTTTTCCCAAAATCACCATTTTTCTCAAAACTCATATTTCTTTCTTTTATACTTTTCAAAATCTTTCTCATATTTTGAGAAAATCACATTTTTGACCAGAAAAAAGGTCTTTTGAAACGATCAAGAATCAAGAAAAGCTCCACTATGAGAAACCGTCACGCCTACAACCATCGAAACCATAGCCGTCGCGCGAATGCTCTCCTTCGTCGAGCCACACCCTTCGACTGGGAGGCGTTCAAGGTCAGCCTCTTCGAGGAGGAAGAGGCCTCCCCTCCCGCGGCTCTGATCCGCAGAGCTCCCCGCAAAGCTAAGGGATCCTCATCGGTGGCGTCCTCTGCCATCACCGCAGTCTATGCGGAGAGGATCCAGACGATGCGGATCGCGCATCCCTCTGGCGGATCTTCCTCCAGGTCGAGGAAGATGCCTATCCCTTCCTCGCATGTACGCTCTGAGGAGGAGCTTTCCTCTCCTTCTGTCGCCGCTCTCTGCGACGCCCCCTCCTCCTCAGAGGCTAATACTATTTCTTCCTTGAACCCCAGCGCTTCGCTAGGGTTTCCCAGTAGACTCGCTCGCCCGAGCGGGGGTTCAGAGTTTTATTTTGGCCCTATTGGGTCGCTTTTAGGTTTTGTTTATGATAGTTCTTTCTCTTCCTTGCCATTAACTGCTAACCTAGATCTAGTTGTGGATGGCTTCTTATGCGGTAAATCGTTCGATTTCTGTCGTCTTAAGGGACTGAATCTATGTCGTCTGAGTTGGGTTATGGCCCCTTTCTTGTCGGGTTGGAATAGATTTCAATTTTCTGTTGAATATTATGATAAACCCAGACTTAGGGTTCGTAGGGCTCTCTCTGTGGAGCTTCTGTCTTCACGGCGGCTCCCCGGCGACTGTGAGGGTTGTTTTTCGACGGAGGAGGTTCCCTCCGTCTGTCCTTTGGATTTGGAGAAGCAGTTCTCCTTTTCTTCCATCTCTGACCCAGTGTTTTCCACGGGTGTTTCGTCTGGGCTGGCGCTGGTAGGTCGTCGGAACCCTAATGTCTCGTCGGAGACGAAGGGACGTCAGTCCGTAATCACTAACAGCTCTAACGGTGGAGCAGGGTCTGCTCCGTGTTCTGTGTGGAATTTCTCTTCTTTTTCTTTTTCTGTTCCAGTGTTACGACGGGCTCACGATAAGCTGTCCCTTATCGTAGAACATTATCCGGATCCCTCTATGGGGGCTGGTGTTTTAAATTGCCCCTACGAGCAACATATCTGTTATGATTCTGGTGCAGACTTTGAGCCCCGTGCTGGCTCAGACAGCTCTTACCTCGCCCCGTTTTTCTCTGACAACGGGCATTCAATGAGCAGTAATCCCGCCCCCCTTGACGACTGTTTGCAGTTGTCTTCACTTGGTTTCGATAACGCCTTTGTGTCTCGGGCTCCGCTCGAGACGCAATTAGTGGCTGACAATGCATTTTCCTCTAATGCGTGTCTTAATGATGAAGATCATCTCAAGCGTCGATTTTATGACGGCGGTGCTCTACACGACGCAAGTCTGACACGTTGCAGCGCTGGCAGCACATCTCCCTCTCCACCTTTCCTCAGTGGCGGTTCGGGTCTTTCCTTCGCACGATCTTCTGACGAGAAGATATCCTCTGACGAGCGGATATCTTCTGACATCCGCGATTCTTCCATTCCTATCTCTTCGACAGGCTCCCGTTTCACTCCCCTCGCCTCTCCCATTTCCTCTGTGGAGTCTTCGGAGTGGACTACGGTGCAGCGTCGGAAGGTTCACTCGCCCTGGTAAACTTCTGTCGTGCCTCGAATCGTTGTTTTGCTTGTGGCCTCCTTGGCCATACTAAGAGCAACTGCAAATACTTTGGCTTATGCTTTCGTTGTCTCTCCGCCACTCACTCTGTGGCTATTTGCAAATTTTTTCACGAAGAGAAACGAGTCGCTCGCTCCTCTAGAATGGCAAGTCAATCCCCCCATTTTCCGACCATCATCCCCCCCTCTAAAGCTACATGCGACCTCCTCCTTTACCTGTCCTGTTGCGCTTTAGTATCCTCCCATTCTACCCAGCTCTCCAAGGAACTGCTGGAACACCATATCTCGACTCACTGGCCTCTGGCTTTCGGTGTGGAAGTCAAACTTTCTGCCCTTGGAAATTTTTTACTCAGATTTCCCTCTCCTAAGATTAAGACTGACACTCTCAACCTTTACGGCTCCTCTCTGCAAACTCTCCCGGCGTCCTTCACCCATTGGTCACCTCAAACTAATGCGGTCTTTACCCTTCAAGAGGAGGGTGTTTGGGTCAGATTAGAGGGTATTCCACATCATCTGTGGAATGTTGATGTTTTTAGATGCATGGTGGCAGATTTTGCAGACCTCCTAGAGGTGGACCTCTTTGTTGAAAGTGCAAAACAGCAAAGTTTTGCTAGATGTCACATCTAGTTACACTATGGCAAAGACCTTCCTGATATCCGCTTTTATGCCTTCGGGCGTATAGTCTACCCGATCAAGTTCAGAGCTAGCTGGGATCTCTGCGATCCCTCTCCTCAAGTGCAACACACCCCA
>JAMKQA010006161.1:0-13584 GCA_024699735.1 Posidonia australis | reverse complement strand
CGTGGTCAGTGACTATAGCACACGTAGAATAGTGGATCGTGAGGTCACAGGAAGCCTCAGAAGGGTATATCGGGATGGGGTTCTGAGGAGATAAACCAGCCATCGTAGTATGAGATCTGGACTCCTGAAAAAATTACAAATAGCTATAGAATGAGTAGATGCTTTGCATCTATAGCAACGACCCCTAAATCTACAAGAGCTCTTAAAATGTCCCCTTAAACCACACTGAAAACATCGATTATTATCTCGGCAGAAGCGTACCAGGGAAGAAGGCTCTTTTTTTCGCTTCTTTACCAGCTTCCACCCCGGAGAACCACCCTCAAAAGAATGGTCAGAGTTAACATAAGAGGGGGAGGAAAGAAGGGAGGCAAAACGCGAGCCACTACACTCGCCAGAATTGTTAGAAGAAATCTCTAGCGCAGAGATATGATACGGCAAAGTAATAATATTTTTAAGGGAATGGGGGAAGTTTCTATTCCCGGAGAAAGGCTCATTTATTTCAGAAAAGACAGGGGAGGAGAATAAGGGAGAATTAGGTCGCACGTCGTCTGACGCTTGAATCAGAGGTGGTCCCACCGAATCGCCAGGTGCAGACAGTCCTGACAAAACCTCATAGTAATCTAAACAATTACCACCGAAAACCCCCTCAGCCCAATTATTTAAATTAAACGCTGTCTTAATCACAGGGGGAGAATACCGAGAGTACCCCCACAAAGAGCCCGAGGTGACGGCAATAGCCGTCTTCTCCCTCACGCCAAACCTAGAACCCGGAGCACCTCTCCGAGAACCCACCGACGGAAAACAGCATGCCGGCGTTAATGGCGAGAAAATAGGATCTAAAGCATGATCTAACCAAAAATCTGAGCAGGCTGCTCCAAGGGGGCGAGCAAGTAACCCCCTAACAGAACTATCATCCACAGGTAAACCATCCATAGTAATAGAAGCAGGAAAACCATAAACCGCAGAAGAAAAATGTGCAAAAGTAACTGAACCGATTGGAGCAAAAATATCCAAACTCAAAGAGCAACTAGCCATCGAAGACAGCCAGATCGGAGTTAAACTCTTACAAACATACCGACAATCCACAAAAATATTCGCAGCAACCTTGGAATCAAGGCTAAAATAAGAAATATCACCACATTTAATCGACAAAACACCAGATCTAGTAGATCGGGTAACCTCCAAGGAGGATCTACCCCGCTGGGACTCCGTGGGAGGATGAGAAGAGTTCCTCCGACCACAGAAGTCCGAGACTGGAAGAGAAAGAGAAGTAGCTTTCCTCTTCCGACTACCTAGAGCCAGGGTAGTCGACGGGGAGGAGGATAGAAGAGTTACCGACCGACGGCGAGCTTTAACGGACGAGGGGCTCTCAGCAAGAGCCACGCCATCCGTAAGAGCCTTGCGCGAGCGGAGGTTGTAAGTTGATCGACCAGAGGGGCGACGAACAGACGCCATCATAGAGGAGCAAAGCACACAGCGCTAGGGCACAGAAAATCGCACAGTTTATCGCGAGAGCGTTTTATGTTCCAAAAATTTGATCGCTAGATAAAAATGTGTCTCACCTTTTTCTTTGAGAAGTTATGAATTATGATTATGATTATTATTGTATAGTTTTATTGGCATAAAATGTACTGTAAATAAATAAAAATAATTTGAATATTTTAATAAATGAATTAAAAGAGAAAATCATTGTGTCTCATGTTTTTTTGTTTTGGAAAGTTATGATATACAAAGAAATAAATTTAAAATTAAAAAAAATATATTCTCCTAAAAAAAGATTATTGAGCTTTCTTGTTGCTCCATGAGTTTTCCTCTCCCCACTTAGGTAATAGGATTACCATTAAAGTTTCTTCAAAAAAAGGATATTTTTACTTCAATATCCTCGAAAACATAGCGAATAGCTTATACACCTTCTTAAAATAACTAATTATTTATAAACCCTCCTAAATAAGATAATTATATATAGCTATAATACCCTTATTGTTAACAGACATTGGAAACAAGACATTAGCTCCGTTTTCTATCATTTAAAAGACAAATTTGCCCATGTTTGCTCGTATACCCTAAGAAAATGGGAATTCTGACGCTTCTTCTCGGACAATCATGTCTTCAATGGGGACAATGATGGAGGACCATAGGGTTACCATTAGAAGAGAAGAAAAGGGGTTAGGAACAAAAAAAAAATGTACAAAATGAGGGTTAGATTGAAACTAAATAAGGGAATTTTCGTCTTTTCATGTGTTGGACTAGAATTTAATCTTGGGTTGGTGATTTGGCGGTATTGGCTGATTAACAAAAAGATATGTAAGCATAACATTAATCTTTTTGTGGATATATAAATAATTAACTATTTTTGAAAGATATATGAGATATCCACTATATTTTCGAGAGTGTTGTTAGGAAGAGAATATAGAGAAGAGATGAGATGAAGAATACACAAGATATGATTAAGGGTCATTCGTGAAGAAGTTTTAGACATAATTTGGTCCCTTTTTACTAAAATTAATGGTGCTAATTATAAAGTGAGTATTTAAAAATTGATGTCAAATCTAAACGAAGTATCACAATACGTTCAGTTTTTTTTAAAATGTTTTTATAAATCGAGGCAAATCTCAAGGATTTTTATGAAAATTATCCATATAATACAATCATGTGGTTACATGAGATCGACGGCCATGCATGTCAAAACCTTCATGGAGGCATAGCCGTGGGAATCGTCTTCTGGAACAGATAGCAATAAAATGAAGTTGACCAATGGAATTTGACAGAAGTTTTTTTTTTTTTGTTAACAGTAAACTTTATATTAATGAAAAGTTCAGACATAGTAAATTCAGGACCATATTACAGCTCAGGTGGATAAAAAAATTCCCACCACAAAAACAATAATGGCCAACAACAGGTGATAACACACCAGGCTCACACAAGGTGTTCAAACTGTATCAAAAATTAAAAAGTTCGATTAATAAAACATTAATCCAGAGAAAGGACTTCATCCTCATTGATCTCATGAGGCAGTCGCGGGGCATGAGGAGTAATCTCCATTACACGATCACTTTCCAAAGAAGTTATTGCACGCATATTGTCATCTTTTTCAAAGCCGAGAGGTGATCGGCGAAGGGAAAATCCTAAAGGAAGAGAGTGGGTCATATACTGCGTCGGAGTCTGGATCACTGGATCTGTCGACCCCGAGAATCGAAAGGCCACAATAATGTAATGCCTCTTCTTCTGTGGACCGACGAACCCCGAGATGGAGTCGTTAGAACAGAAACAGCATCCGCTAGAGACAAATCACAGTCCAAGACTCACAAGCATAATCAGGAACGAAAGAAAATTTTCCAATAGAAAAGAAACTATAATATCATTCTCCATATCACAATCAGAGTATTCGGATTCAGGCAAACAAATGCCCTAACCCTAGAACAGTTGATCAGAGTAAAATTTCACCGTAAAGCTCAACATATGCCAATAAATTCCATAAAATGCCAACAAATTCCAGATCAATATGCATAGGAAGGCGTAAGAAAGTGTTTTAGCTGAGGTTTATACCTTCTAGTCGTTTAGCTCGACGAGAGAAGACTAACGTCGGCGAGAAGCCGATCCCGACAGCGAGAGGCCGATCCCGTCTACAAGTAGGCAAGGGGTCGAACCCGTCGGTGAGACTATGCTCTGACGGAGAGGAGGAGGGTATGGACCAGAAGGAGGTGGAGGAGAGGAGAGTCCCAGCGAGTAGGCACAGATCTGCTAGCAGGGAAGGCCACCGGTGACGGCCAGCTACAAGAAGTGGCCGGCCAGAGCAACGACGGAGCGACGAAGATGGGGAAAATTTTGAAAACCATTAAATATCCTTTAAAACTCAAGAAACGCTATGCCTAGTAGTGGCACAGAAACCAAAGGTCGAGAAACCACAAACAAAACACAGCCTCGACAGCTCTCCTGTCAGGCCCAAGCAAGAGCACCTTGGGAGCGTTTAGGTTCACAAGAACCACGTTCAACCCACGACTACAATCCAAGAAAATATCAACAAAAACATCCTTTGAGTGTCAAACCCACCCAGAAGATACCATAGCAAAGCAAACACAACCTGAACTCTACACTCTGATATCAAGTGTAAGACACGTATTGACTCATGTCCCTCGGGAGCACAGCCAGATCAGCTCAAACACCCGGAATAGTGTCACTGAACACTCCATTCAGTGCACCACACACAAAATCATACAAGCCCTAGACCTAGGAATGCTATCATTATCCCTAAAGTCTAGTCTAAATCATCTAGGGAATGAATCTATTATTTCCAAATTATTTCATGTTTTATTCTACCCATACCTCAAGTGTAATCTTGTTAATTCATTTTAGGCAAATCCTATAATCCTTCTAATAGTTATTTTAACCATTTATTCCATTATATTTATCTCCCTAAGATTAATATATATATATACACACACACACAGATATATATATATATATATATATTAATTAAAACATAAAATATCTTAATGCAGGATCAGGGTTTGGATCGACAGACCGAAATAGAATGGTCGACCAAACCTAGGCTCAGGATACTAGATCGGTAGATCGAAAAACCACTCGGTTGATCGAAAACTCTTGATTCAACAAACCGAAAACGTTCGATTGACCGAACTAGGAATTCTATTGTCACGCCCCAAATTTCTTGTAACAATTTAAACAAATTAAATTATAGGAAAAATTAAAGCTAAACAGAAGATATTAAACTACCAAGAACCTGTGTGTGCGGCTACGATACTCCGGACTATATGCACTATGCTAAACTTTCTATGTGCCTGCACCTGCAACCCAAAAATATGAGGAAAACACATGAGTGACAGAAGTCATCCTGCACGCACTTCACAAAAAATGACAGAAAATAAACCATAATTAATTTTCTTTTAAATTCATTTCGCAAACCATTTTTTCTAAAACCTCACAAACCAGGCCTACATCGACCAAAACCACAACTGGGGCTCTACTAGCCCAAAATCACAAGCAAAGGCCCTCAATGGCCAAAACCATACATAGTGAGTCAGGAAGTCTAGTGCTAGGCAACCAAACTCTGGCCACAAGCAGTCCATTGAGGAGCGACCACGGCTTTCTGCACTGCCACGGTGAAGCCACCCTGTGCAGGAGCGATCACCGTCTCATGATTCTCTCTACCTAGAGAACCCTCACAAAGCCAACCTCTCCTTGGGAAGGCTGTCCTGTCTCTCAAGACGCTACTAGCTACGGGACACGTGTCCCATTCGCACTGGCCACCACAAGGTCCACCTCATCACGGTGTCCACCACACACTGTACTCAGGAGGGAGTGTCATAACTCCATACTCGACAACACCTGAGCCTCAGTGCTCACAGTGACAATAGGAGTATCAAACCTCCCCGTAATGCCACAAGACACCTCAACTCATGAACGACAACCTTAGCCTTGAGACGACAGTCAAGGAGTCTCATACCTCCAAGACCCGATGTCCCTCAGTCTCAGGTATCTCGGTCCCCTGACTTCGACCAGGGAGTCGCATCCGATCACCCGAGAATGTCATCACATTCCCTGGTTCCGATGACACGGTCCCACACTATCTCGGCCCACACACAGAAAACTAGGAAAAACGTTTTCCAAAATCGACCAACCATCTCTTTTGAAATCATTTTCAAAACCATTTTTATATCTTTGAAAACTCTTCCAAAACCTCAGCAAATGGCGTATCAGGTGTCCCAAAGGACCACCACTGATGACCCATAATCCCAACTCAAAGGGACAAACAAACTAATCCGGAAAACCCTCGGAAATCACATTTTATAAACATCTTTGGGCCCTGATTCGGCATGCTGGAAATGGGATTCAGTATGCTGAAAATCCCTAGTTCGATAGACCGATTAGGATCGATCAACTGAATCAGGTTAACGGTCCACACTCAGGTCAAAATCGGTATATCGAAAATGGTTCGGTTGATCGTCCAAAATCGGATGACCAAACTTCGATTAGAAGACCAAACTGACAGGAAAACGGCATACCGAAACGGTTTGGTATGCCAATTTCTGAAAAAAACCAGAAAACAGCCCAAACCTTATTGTTCAAAACCAATACTAAAAATTCCATATAAAACATAAGATGTAGACGCTTGAGTCTACTTCAAATCTCAACAAACAAAATCAAAAACCATTCACCATGCATCAAGATATAAAATCAGAAAGGCTGGAGGATCAAAACGACCCAATACTCAACTACCGCCATAAATATCCATAAAACTACAACAAATACTCATAAACTTACAATAAATTCTAGGAATATAAATTTACTAAGATTTCATGAATCCTATCAATTTCTACCAATTTCATGCTCTCTATTCAAGGGTTGGAGATGCATACCTGAGAAACGCTCTTCGGTGATCCTCCGGTCAATTCCGGCGACCACGACCCTCACCGGGGCTCACACAACCATAGGGGTACACCACTCGAGCTCCACAAGCCGCCGCACGCCTCCGTCTCTCGCTTTCCCACTCTCAAGCTCTCTCTTTGTTCCTCACCCGCACCCACCAACAGAGACGGGAAGGAGGAGTGAAGAAGGAGGAGTGGAGGGGGAAAAGGGAAGGAGGGAGAGAAGAATTGGTCGGGCTTTGGTGTTCCGCACCACTCGATTGCCGTCAAAAAACAAGGGAGGAGAAGTTGGCGAGGAGGAGAAGAGAGGGAGGTGTGTTGGAGAAGTCTCGCCCCATGCATGCGTTATATACGTGGGGGAGGAAGTCGTTGCACGTGCATACCTACGCATCTCAACCACCAGACGCACTGCGCCAATCAACAACTCCCTGCACCAAACACCCTCACCAACCGACCCACAACGTGGGCCCCACACAGACTCACCATTGGGCCCCACAAGCACAGTGCCACAATGCATAGTGCCAACCACGTACAGGGATACGCAAACAGAAACTAGCCCACGATGCTCAAGCTCAAAAAACAAAACCACACAAATAGGCATTGAAACAGTAACACCCATCTATGAATAAATTTATTAAAATGTAAATAATCACAAAATGAATTTTACGGGTGTTACATCTGTCAACACCCAGGACTTCTAGAACGACAGACTGAATAAATTTGGTTGATCGAATCAGGGATCAAAGAGACAATCTGTAACAAAATTGGCATATCGAAATAATTTGGCATGTCGAACTAGGCGACTGCAGGGCAACCTAAAATGGGACCTAAAGCCCAATCCTGCAAATCACCAATCCAAACCATGCAAACAATATATCAAAATGAAGATCTTCCAAACTAGACAAGCAACACTGAGATCCATCAAGCGGATCTCGAGAAATCAACAGAGAACACAAAGGAGACACTATTCACCTCAAATCATAAATACGACCATAAATGACTGATTAACTTATAATTCATGCATATTTTATTCCCATATTTGTTTATTTTGTATATAAATAATATTACTCGAGGTGTTTTGTGCAAATTTTGCAGGAATCTATGAAAATAAGGGAGAAAAGAATAATTGTGCCAAAAAGGATGATATTTGCATGGAAAATTTCAAGGATACGTCAAGAGGTCAAATCCGAGTTATCCGCATTCAGAAAATATAGGAAAGAAGAATTGATCAAGGGGAGACTAAGTTGGAAACAATTATGAAAGACCTGGGCGCCTGGGAGGTCCCCATAGGCAGTTGGGCACCCCATAGGCGCCCGAATATTGGCTTTGACTTGATCTTTGCGCATAGTTGGTTTGCGTTGGAAAATATCTTGTAATCAAGTGTAAAAATCGTTTTTTATTTATCCGAATTTGTCTCCAACGTAAGCAAGTCCTTGTAAGCCTATAAAAGGACCTCCTATGTAGATCTCTGGATCCAATCTAGGTTTTAGACTCTCTCTTTTTTCTTGTATTTTAGGAGATCCTGAAGATCATCAGTGTAATCTCAGGTTCCCTTTAATAAAAAGTTATTTTTATTTAATTATGTCTTCTCTTTCTCCTTCCTCCTCTTTTATTTTAATGTTTTATGTTATCATGCTTGGCTAATCTTCTAGACCTAGGGTAGAGATGAATTTTATTTAGATTGGGATGTGTGATTGTGTTTTCTTCTCTTTCTCTTTGTGCTTCATACAACGAATATGTGGGTTGAATGTATATTATATAGATCATTCATATAATCGATAAACTTTGATAGACTAGCATTTATTTCATCTTTTTAGTTTATGCTTAGGGAAGATTTAATTGAAGGTTGTGTATATAATCTCAATTCCATCATATATCATCTGATTTAATTTGGTTGGTGTGTTTTTACTACTAATCTTGATATGCTATGGTGCACATTTGAGCATATAGTTTATTCTTGTGTGGATAAGAATCATTGAATCAAGTTATTTAGATCAAATAAAGGGGGAGGGAATAAACATGATCATGCATTCTTAATTCTAGATAAATGGATTTGAAACCTTAGTTTTACTTAATTTGTTGCTCTTTGTTCTCTTAGATTCAGTCTTTAATCACCATCTCTCTCATTTTCATCTCAATAATTGATAATAAATGTTTGATTCTTAAACACTTTTCTCTATAGGATCGATATGTATTTGCCACGTACTACATAGTACGCTGTGTACTTGCGTTAATTAAATAAGACACATCAATTGCCCACAAATGCACAATAAATTATAATAAAATTACTACAATTACATGCATACTAACATGCACCTATGGTACAAATTTGGAACCAAAAGAAAATCTACGGGGTACGTGCCTCCACCGAAGACACGACGGTGTGAGACAGACGATGATGCTCCTCCTCCAACCACAAACTGCTCCTCTCCTCCACGCGATGACGGCAACACGGCGGTACGACGGCGGTTGCATCCTCCCTTCTCCGGTTATCTCCCTCTCCCTCTCGCAGCCCCCTCCCCCGTCCATCTCCCCTCTCTCTTTTCTCTCCCTCTCCCACGTGTGGAAGAAGAAGAAGGAGAAGAGGACGGGGTGGGGCCTGGGGAAAGGAGGAGGAAGGAAGAAAGAAAGAAAGAAAGAAAGAAAGAAAAGAGGAAAGGAAAGAGAAAGAACGGAAGGAAAGAAAGGAAGCCGTAAGTACGAAACCAGACCACGTGACCATCTACGTCCACGTGACTCGTGCAAACCGAGATCTGCCACTAGATCACAGGACAAACCCTCAAAACTCCCACGAGAGCCGGCACAACACCCGAACTACACCACACCAAAAGAGCCAGAAACACAATCCAGGTGTCAGACACTACTGAGAACGTGTCCTACATTGGGCACTGGGGCCCCTAATGCCCAACACACCTGAATTTCACCTTAATTATTTGGCCAAAGAACTACTTCTAAAACTGGATCGTTATAGCTTAACCCCCTTAAAGGAATTTTGCCCCTGAAATTCTTTGAGAGAAACATCAAGGGTACAAAAATTAAGATGTCACTAGAACGATCCAGACAAAAGCACATTGATGCCACCCAAAATCCATAACCTGTAGGAGAAATCTCCGCCTCACAAAGCCATTTCATCCTACTTAGGTCCAGGACGATACCAAGGACTCAGCTCTCCTTGAGTCCGAACACCATCGAGATCCTAGGTGAAATCTCTTCCGGGCATAAAAATCTCCACCCAGAGGTTCCAAAACAGTGTCTCCCAAAGTCACGAAACATTCTGAGCACCCTCAGAGACACGCAAACTATAGGCTTGATCGGGTGCAACCAATTTTGGCCACACTTCTGTTGTGCCACTCTAATACACAACCTGGTCAGCAACCACCAAACTCTGTACCTAGTGTTCAGTAACAACTCTCATCGCCTTAGAAAACCTCCTCCAATCCAAGGTACAAGAGAAATCTGACTACAGAGAGACAACAAAGTTCTTCACGGATCTAGAGTGCACCAACAGACTAGCCAAACATATGCTATCTGTCTCTAGGAATAACTTCCCAGATCGACACTCCACCGAATCCAAAGCACAACTTCCACTGTGGCCAACACCAAACACGTGGGCGGACAATTCCTCTTGTGATTCTCTCAACTGGCAAGAACCACAAGACATCACATTGCCTCATCGCAATAGGAACTTATCCCAACCCAAAAGGATATTTGTCGACTCATCATCGCTCACTGCGACGACAGCCTTGTAGGTCAAGACGTGAGACCACCAAAACACACTTAAACCACTTATTAAGTGTGAAGATCATGTCAAGGATACTACAATCTAGAGTCTAGGGCCACAAAAGTCATTATTTCCAGTGAAACAACCACATCAATGGTAAGGACCACTTAGGAGTCAAACTTAAATGAAACTCCAAACTAAAGCAAATCTCAGCAAGAGTGTCTGAACCAACACGAGCCATTCCTCCTCCCTAGCGGATCCCTCTACGGTGTTACTATCCTGAAGATACCTCTATTAGATCCCCGAGAATAGTTCACCGGAATCAGGAAACGACCACTCGGAGGAAAACATGTGGTATCACACCCACCAGCTCGACCAGTGGCGCCACCAAACGAGACGGGTAGCCAGCTCCACTTGACTCACCCTATCTCCACCACAGAAATCCAAAACCCAAAAGCAAACATAGGAGAAAGAAGATCTCCACAGGTCGAATAACGCTACGCCATTCAACCCACAAGCAAACGAGAAAATCAACAACAGGACACCTAAAGGAAGAACTGGAGAAAAATCTGTACCGCCCAAATGGCATAAAGCCATCCGAGCCACAACCAACCAAGACAACTGGGTATCCCTACAAGATACCCTAGACAACACACAACAAACAATACACCGGGCTAAGCCACTCCATGGCCAAGTCCCAAATAGCATGTGCGATACAATCGCACAACAACAATGTGCAACTCCACGTACACCTCCTCCTAGATACCTCATCCTCAGATAGAGCGTTTGGAAGGAACAACACAAACTTAAGGAACTCACCAGAGCCACCCCAAAACAACAACACACTCTTGGAGACCTACCGAGTCACCTAGAGACCACAACAAACATTTGGAGACCCACTGAGTCACCCAGAGACCACAACAGACATCTGGGGATCCACGGAGTCATCCAGACACCACAACAGACATTTGGGGACCCACCGAGTCACCCAGAGACCACAACAGACATCTAGGGATCCACCAAGTCACCTAGAGACCACAACAGACATCTGGGGACTCACTAAGTCACCTAGAGACCACAGGAGGATAGAACTCAAAGCATCCTCCGCATCCACCACAAAGACAACAACTACACATTTGGGAAGTTTCATGTTTCACCCAGATGCGACAACAAGTGGATGGAGCTGCAAGCATCCTCCCACACCAACACCAACAACCCAGATAGATGACCGACGACGACCACAAACTACCAACAACAACAACAAACACCAGCAAGAACAGGCAGCAAACAAACACACATGCAAACAACAACAACAAACAAACAAACAACAAGAAACAACAACCATGGAGGGTATACCAGAGGCAGACAACTGTTGCACCCTACTCTCTACAGCAAAACACCAAATTGTCCAGTACTGGGTGGTGGCTAACCCCCTTAAAGGGAAACACGCCCTCTAGTAAACAGATAGAGGTTACCTAACCCCCTCCTCAAAGGAACAAGGCACCTCCTCAGCAAACGCCCTGTCTTCTCGCAGGCATAGCACACCCAATAGATCAGTATCCACAGCAGACGTGAACTACCTTTAGGCAACACAACTCGTCTAACTACATGCATCGTATGGTCTCCTACCCTGCTAACCAGCACAGAGTCTTGCCTAGAAAACAACCACCACCACACCTATGGGCAACACAGTGCTTAACCTAGGCAAAACTCAGGAACAACACCACACCATACTCCACAGAGTTGAGGAAATCCAAGCGAACCGCTTCACACGAGCGAACGTCGCTTCACAATCCACTCCCAATAGCTATCTCCCAAGCAGCTCCACCAAATCAGCGATCACAAACTATCCAACCACTAGGAATCCTTCCAACAAGGAGTTGACGTCCATCTTCAATCGAGAATGCAAATCGTCACACCCCAGGTTGCTTATGATCCTTCAACCACTAACTTCGCCAAAACAGGAGTTGGAGCCGAATACACTCCTCAACACCGCGAGCAAAGAAAATCAATAAAATCAAGGTGCAGGAATGCATGATATGTAATTCTATGGAGTCACCCTACCAGACATCCCTAGGCTAGTACTCCTAGGTGAACCTAAGCTTTGATACCAACTGTAACGACCCTCAAGTCGCTACTACAAAACCTAGTTATAAATTTTCATTTAATTATTTGTTTTATCTTTATTATTAACCAACTATTACACTAATAATGCAATTAAAGCTAAGTGCTCTCAATAATAAAATAAAACCATTAAACAATAGAAATAAAACTAAACTAACACTCACCTAGATCCCTGATGTATGGCGGCGTGACTCCTCCTAAATGCATTAGCAACCAACAGCTACTATCTTGCACCTGCCAAAACACACAAAACAAAGCACACGTGAGTGACCACTCAACGGTCACCCAGTACGCACCCCACCTACAACTTGGCACTCTATGCTGAGGGCAACCAAGCACAAACATCATACTCGAATGCCACTAAACTAAGAGGGCAATCTACCAACGCTCAACACACAAGCACTGGCATCCCTCTTGGATGTCGCAACACCAAACCAAGCGGTCTACCACCGCCCGGCAGGCCACAAAATCACAAAACCATGCCTTTAAAACCATTCTTTTCTTTTTTACTTTTCAAAACCATGTGCATGAACTTTAAAAACCTTTATGCATGCCTAAGAAGGCTACTCTTGCACAACTATAGAGTCTCTGCTCTGCACAACATGGTCTCCTCTGGACCTAAACACAATATCAAACCACGGAACCTCTACTCTTAAAACAACGGAGCCACCACGCTCAAAACACTACGCCTCAATATGCGCCAAAACCATGGCCTCCTTTAGGCCTAGAGCCTGATTTTCCGAATCAGAACTCCACAAAAAACACAAGCACAAACAGTGTGTCGATCTGTCTGGTGCCAAGTAGACAACACTAGCCACAAGTAGTCCACTGAGGAGCGACCACGGTGTCTACACTACCACGACGTGCCACCCTATGTAGGAGTTGCGTCGTCCCACGATTCTCTCACTTAGAGAACCCTCAACAAAGCCAACCCCACTTGGGAATGCAGTACTGTCTCTCAAGAAGCTACCAGCTACGGAATGCGTGTCTCACCCGCACTGGCCACCACAGGGTACGTCTCCTCACAGCGCCGTCCACACGGTGCTCAGGAAGGTCTCATACCTCCACACCGGACAACACCTGAGCCTTAGTGCTCACAACGATAGCAAGAGTATCATACTTTACAGTCTGTAACCATGCCGGCGAGTTGATTCCGCAAATGAATGCGAAATCGGACGGCAAAATCACGTCGAAAAAACAAAATAAAAATGGAGTCGCCACCTAATCTATTATGGAAGACAAGGAAAACCATAACATGAAAAATCATGCAAAAAAGAAAGAAAGGACAAGTCTACGAAAACCAAAAGATGCGGGTAAGGATCCCTGTTACGCACGAGGAAGGTGTTAGGCACC